>WBNM01006976.1:6358-31626 GCA_013399055.1 Ramphastos sulfuratus
AGAGGGGGAGCAAAGAAAAATGCTTTGATAGCAAAGTTTGCACAATACCAACATTTCATCTGGTCCTCTCCTTACGAATCACATGAAGTAAGTCACATAAACAATGGAAATACGGTGCTTACTCTAAACCAAAGGCTCACAAATAAAGCCACACAAATTATAAATCCCACTTTCAGCCCCAAGCTGAGACATTACACGAGGCTGTTTGAGACCTTGATCCCCACTGGCAGCGGGAGAGCTACACGATGACCTTCACCACCGCAAAATTGTAAAAGCTTCTCCCACCCTGAGGGTCATCCAGGTTGGACTAGAGGCGAGGGTGGGTCTGTGCGTGTGGAGGTGACTCTGCTTAGGGCAAAAGCAGTACTAACCCTCTCCGTAAAGGAGAAAATGTTGGTGTTTACCAGTGTTCTGTAACAGCTGATGGCAGTGCAGTCTTGTCTCCTGCCACCATGCTCCTCTCACTTTGTTCTCTTCCCCTCATTTTTCTGCTCTCTGCCTGTTAGATCTTTTCTTTTACACCCTGTCCATCTGCATCTTTAATCACATCACACATGCTTACACACACACCAGCAGAGGAATGATTGCCCCAATTGTATGGATGCACTCTATGACACCCCTCTGCCTGTGCCTCAGAGTGCCCCAGGGCTTGCACAGAAGCAGGATCTTTTAAAACAGGAGTAGTTGGATGATTTTCTGCTGGCAAACGTACAGCCATGCCTGAATAGCTACTTTAGAAAGAAAAGAGGGTTGTAATGGCATAAACAACCCCACCCAGAAGCCATATGGCACCCTGAGCATACTGTGCACTCAGTAAGGAACTGTTCTCATCACTTTCACAAACTCTGCCAGGGGACATACCAGTTAGAGCCACAGACTTAACATTGCTTTAAATTATTAGGTTTTTCTTGCTGAGTTTTTTAAAAACCCACATCAGCATGAGCTGATGATTTTTCCTCTCTGATACTAGAAGTTGACTGTTTTCAGTGTCTGCAGAAGGGGGTCTGTCTGGCAGTACATAGGGGTTTAGAGGAAAACCTTCCTATCCTAGATAGTTTTGAGACTGAAGTCTCAAGAACTGAGTTCAGTTCTTGATCTGAACAGGTTTTAAAAGGTTGGACAAGAGGTGGCCTGAGCTGCAGTCTGGACTGGGACTGAGCTCACTTGAGAGATGTTTCCCCTGTGAAAAGCAAGGGGCACATTTGCAGCTTTGGAAAACAGAGAGGGGGCATGAGGCTTTCTGTAGTCCTGGTACAGCCACTTCAACTTGATAGCACAGCTGAACACATTGCATTCTGGAAGATTTTTCAGATGCAACAGGCAGAACCAGGAAGAAATCAGCGCCATGATACAGATACTACGGTTGAAGGGGATGTAAGTGCTGCATAACAAACATCAGATGGGAGCTGGTGACCTAGTTACGTTCCCTCTCTGCATCCCTTAACCAGCAAAATATGCCTAGGACTGTTCTTCATTAATGAAATGAGATCAAATGAAATGTACCTGCTGCTAAATAAATGGAGATGGTCCTAAGCCAGCCCCAGGAAGGCCAGGAGAGTTGCCACCTACCATTGAGGAAACAAGGAAGACAAAGGAGGGAGAATACTGGGTGGGTAGAGTAGAAGGGAAGTAGAGGGGGAAGCTTTTCCTCCCAGGTAAGGCTCAAAATTACTTCTGCAATCATGAGAAAACAGATATTTGGGTTCCTTCACACTGAACCATCTGACTTTATGGGCCTTGGTTTGTGCAGGAGGGGACCCAAGCTTCCTATGTCTTGCAGTCTCCATTGCCCCAATGGTTTCTGCTGCCCAATCTTCTCTGGGCCATGCTTGGTGGGTGCCAGCCCTGTGCTCCCCCAGTGATGGTTCTTCTCCCTTCACAGGCCATGGCACTGTCTGCCACGAGCCAGCATGTGACAAAGAATCATAGAATGACATAATTGTTTAGGTTGGAAAAGACCTTAAGATCAAGTCCAACTGTTAACCCATGTCATGGGTATCATGAAGCTTGAAGTTCAGATTGTAAGATTGGAGGGTTCCTGTTCCAGTTGCTGCTTCTGGGTTCCAGGTTTTTGGGTGTTGTCCTTTGTGCTGGGCTGGCGGTGGAGCAAGGCAGGATGGGGGAGTAGTTTTCTGGCTTGGGCTTTCGGCTCGCTTGCTTCTGCTTTGCTGCTACTTTGCACCATGCTTTTTCTGCAAATAGGCTACGGTAATTATGCATTCTGTACTCATTTTGATCAGTAAACTCTATTCTCATCTTACTTTTTTTGGTCTCAATCCTGATTTTCTTGTGTGTTACTTTTTCCTCACTTCTATGTTGGCAAAACAGGTTAACCTGCTGGTTTGGTCTGACCAATTTTGTTCTGATTAAAACCATTACAACCCAGCACTGCCAAGTGCACCACCAAGCCATGCTGCTAAGTGCCAAATCTGCATGTCTTTTAAATACCTCCAGGGATGGTGACCCAACCACTTCCCTTTGTAGTCTGTTCCAAAGCTTGAAAATCCTTATGGTAAAGAAACTTTTCCTAATGTCTAATCTAACATGCAATGCTACTCTCTACTTGCATCGCCTTTAGGCAGCCTAGGCATCCCTAATACCAATCCCTTACCATGTAGTTATATGCACATTGATGCCACTGCCACCAGCTTTCCAACAGTATCCAACCTACCTTCACCAGCTTCTTGCCACTGGAGCTCAATTTTATGTAGCCTGTAGCCTCACTGAAGACCTGTTGATGAGAACGAGCTCAGCCCACAGGACACAGTGGGAGGGAAACAAGGGCTGTGAGTATGTCCCTGCTTGTCCTCTTAGGTGATACTCTTCCAGAAAGTAATGACTAATCCAGAGCTAATAGACTGCCTCCTCTCAAATGGAAAGGCAAACAACTGCTAAAACATTTGGATGAGGGACTTGTCAGGAGATACACCAGTAGGGAATAATCCTGCCACGTGAACATGCCCCATGCAGCTCTCCCAGCTACCTGCACATGTGTCAGCGGTCCTCCAAAACTTGCAGAGTTACTGACAATGCTGTTTTCCAGCTAAGGAATATTTTTTTTGAGGCTATAAACATACTTACTATTCATGTGAAACAAATCCCTGTGCTGGCATACGTCAAGATCTTTGACTTGTTTTTCAGTAGTAGGATGTGATGTTGAAATACTTCTACCTTTTCTTTTTCCCTTGAACTACAGGGAAAAAGGAGCTGAGTTTTACATACAATCTGGAGATACTGCTGTAAACTTCTGCAAATCGTAAGGCGTATAGCAGTTAATCCAGCCTTAAATGCCGTTACAAATCCCCATGACTTGCATCATGGGAAAGGCTACTTTGCTTTCAAAAAAGGCATGATGCTTTATGGGAACACTAAGCAAAATTAATTTCTGGGGGAACTGAGCCCAGCAGAAGCCTTTCTAGTCAAAGTATGCAATTGTTTCATTTGCAGCCACATATTGCACCACATGCAGTTAATGCTTGTCGTAAGTATATTGATTTTCTGCTTATGGGTTTGCATTAGGTACAGTTGGAGAGCTGGTTTGCACCAAAAGTGCTATGTTTTTAAAAAGAAAGCCCCAGGGAAGTGGTCAGCTTGCTTGTGAGTATTGTCTTCACCTTGCTATCCCCAGCCAGGTAATCCACAGTCGTAAGTCCCATTTGTATGGGCTGAGATACTCCCATTATGAGATCTGCAGCCATCTCTGGTGGAGTCCAGGGCCTCTTCTCATCCTCCCCAGCAGCCTCCCCATTTCAGCTGGGCTCTGAGTTATCAGTGCTACGGCTGTACATCCCCACACCCACTCTGCACACCCAGAGCTGGCCATATCAGCAAGTGGCAGCTATGGGCAGTCTCCTCTGATAAGGCTGCAAATCCCAAAGGGAGATTGAGGGAGGATAGCACCTTCAGCTGGGTCATCACCTCTCCCAGCTAGCTCATTCTTCATCAGAATGGCAGCATTTTCCCAAACACCTGCCACTGGGTGACTAGGCAAATCATCAGAGGCTGAGTCCTGCCCAAGGAAAGTTGAGTCCCACTGGTCTCTGCTATAGGGCTACGTGCTCCCTGAAGATCAGCTTATAGGTGAGCACACAAGGAGGGGAAAAAAAGAGTAAGAGGAGCTGTCAGGGCACAACCACAAATTTCTGTGCTTGGCTCCCTGTATGAGAATTGCAGATAAAGCAGCCCTCTCTTTTATCCCCCATGTTTGCCCAGCTTGCTTGCTTAGCCAGCCAGCTTTCTGGAGCAGAGGTACTCCTGCCATCCCAGTGTTTGTGTAACTCCCAGAAGAGCAGGGCCGCTATCTCCATCAGGCTGCCTCTGCATCATTAGAATAATAAAACAATATGGGAACAAGAGATTGTCTCTTTCTCCTGGTGACAATACCTCACGCACCTCCCCCATCTCTCACATCCCCAGCAACGATTTTTAGCAAAGCTGGTGAGTGCAGCTCTGGCTGGGCTGAGCCTAATTCTTTTAAAGACTAATTCAGCCTGACGAAAGCATCCAGGACAAAGCCTGCCCTGGCAACGTAATTAAAGAAGTACAAATTGTATCTAAAACCTCATGCTGGCAGGACTCTTGCAATTAATGACCACTTGTCAACGTTGAGGCTTGTCTGGAAGGAATTGCTCTCGTCTTAAGACATTCCATCTGGGTCAGCAGCCCATCGCCCGTTTGGGGACAGGAAAGCAAAGAGGCAGCGTGGCACTGCCCCAGTAAGCTACTAATGACACCATACTCATCACTACGGGTGACAAATATTGTGCTCTTGTTTCTAAGTAGAATTTTTGCCAGCTCACTTTGACTTTCTAGGCTGTAATTAAACACAGCCAGAAAAATAGGCTGCTTACCTACCTGGCCTACTTTTTTCATTTCTCCCCCTCTCATGCATTTTATGTTGGAAAAATCTGCACAATAAAGCAAGCATCTCTATGATCACAGGGAAGAATTTGATGATTGTAGGACAATCTTTAGTTATTTTAACAACGGAGCCTATGAAAAGTCGAGAAAAAAAAAATCTCAGCTTTTGTGGGATTCTGTCTCTGGAATCTCAAATAAGAGAACAGTTTTTTTATGTATGTATATATATGTCCCAAGCTTCACTGTATACTAAATTAAAATAAGGAAGGGTAGTAAATTGTTTTTATGTTTGAAAGCAAGGTTACTGTTGTGGTATCGATCAAATGCTAGGTAATTCAAAAAACATGCTGACACACTCTGTCCTTTCCTTGCCCTGCTCTGCCTACATTTTTTAGCACATACAGTGCATCCACTTGAAAGCGTGGTGGATCCTTGCACACAGCAGGATTTTGCAGTCTCCTGCGGGACCCACCATGTTACAATAGCATTCAAAGCTTTATAAGCTTCATTTAGTTTCAGCAAGCTTGTTGGAGCATTGTCTGTGCTTAAAGAGGCATTTAAAACTGAAGCGAAGCTTTGAAAGCTTCAGAGACAATGACGCTGGACTCCCTAAACCCACGAGTTCAGTACATGATTTGAAGTGATGGCATCATGTACAAAACATGACACGCTGCTCTGAGAGCCCTGCGGTAGCTAAGCATCTAAGGGGGGGGAGCAGGAAATCTGGGGCGCACGTTGGCTTTCTGTGGCTGAATATCATTCCAGTACTGAGGGGAAGAAAAAACATCCTGAATTTTTTCTGCCCCCTGAGATTTGTACCCATGCACATTTATTCTCTTGCTCTGGAATGATTTCTGAGCTATTGCTAAGTGCACTTCTAAGCTGTTACAAAATAAAAGAAAATAGAGCCTGGAGTGCACACAATAAACACAAGCAGTGACGCAGCAGGCATGCCACAAGGACATGTCTGGCTTCTGTGACTCCCTCATCCTGCAGTTTGCACATCCCTGGACTGAGCAAAAGGCAGCATTTAATGCAGAATTATGCTGTCTATGAGCTGAGGGAAATAGTATCAAAACAGGCATCAGTAAAGCTGTGCTTTCCCTGAAAGACACTTGTTTTTCAATGTATAACCCCACCTGTAAGCATTTCTAGGCAAGGGCATGTCGTTTGTATAACCACAGTGACAAACTGTGCCAGTGACATCTTGAGATGACATCTTCTGAGTCCCAGAAATAAGCATCTGCTCTGCCCCACATCACCTCACTTGGGCTTTGAAGGTCATCCCCATACTCAGGCTGTAGTGGCACAAAGACCCTACTCCTGCCTTGTAGGATTTCTCCCGCGAAACCCCTGGTGCTTGCCTGTGGGCAGAAGCTTCTTGTCCAACTAAGCTGCCAACAAGAATGATGAAGAGAGTGAGAGCCATGGAAAAACAGGAATGATCCATGTAAAATCACACCTTATGGATCAAGTCAGCTATGTGATACCCATAAGCAGATTGAAAGGACTGTGTGTAGCAAATGCATGCTCTAAATGCCAGGTTTTTGCTAAGCTGCCAGGCCTGAGTGGGTTTAGAAATGAAACAGTAAGATAGGATTTAACAGCATGACAAATATTGTCAATAAAAACTGGGCACAGCTCGGTGCTGAGGCAGCGCTTGGAGAGCCACACCATGTCTCATGGGCTGCACCTTGTTTGTAAGACCACAGTATTTCATTGGGGTGCAGCTGCAGGCAAAGCTTGATGGAGTGGAAAAGGGAGAGGGTGTGAGCCACAGCAGAGTTACCACGTAGTTTAACTTCTAACTTCAGTTGCTGTAGAAGGTTTTAAGAGGGGTAGAATGTAGCTTCACTTAACCTCAGTCCAGCAGAGTTAAGTTTTCACTGCAACTGAAAATAAGAAAAATAAACTAGTTGGAAGCAGATAACAGGCAAAGGAAATTTTACCCCAAAGGTGTAAAGCCTCATAAAGGTGTAAAGCACTCAGAATCAGTTTAGAACTGCAGTATGCCAGAAGAAAACTTAGCTGTTAAGGATACAGCTGTTCCATGTGTGTGCAGATGAAGGAAGATGCATTGATATTGGAAAAAAAAAGAGCACAAAAATAAGAAAGAGTTCAAAATACATCTAAATTGGAAATAGTACTGTTAAAAGCTTGCTGAAACACAGTAAAATATTGCTGCAGCTCCTTTCTGAAGTCCTGAAGTTCTACTACAACAAAAATAAATATGCTGATAAAATGTTAGAGAACAGCAATACCAAACTCCCAGAGAAGTGAATTTGCCCAAGCCATGCTTCAGGCCTGGCTCCAAATCTGGCTTCCCAGCCCGGGATCTAATGTTAATGGGTTACAGATGTTCTGCAAGAAAAAGTTGAATGTGTTTGTTTCTTTGATGGTATGGGCCAGAGGGCAGTTAGGGGAACAATTGGAAACCTGTGAGTTGCAGTTACTTGATCAAATAACCCCTTTTGGAAAAAAGCTGCTGTGCAAAACTGCCATCCCCCCCATACTGCCCCATTTTGAGAGCAAGTAAAGAGTTTCACTTCCACCTGAAACTGAGGAGGGAATTTAGGTAACTTAGAAAAACCCATGTAATGTGCAGAGTTTGTGAAGCACCAGGGATTTTTCAAACCACAACCTTAAGACCATCTCTTTTTCTACACCCTCAGAGAAGCCAGGATTTGGCTGCTGCCCTGTTCAATGCCAGGGGACCACAGAGCACATACAAGTCAGGCTTTGTAACTCACTGCTTGCTCTGTGAGAGCTGTGATGAGGCGGCATCACCTCTGGGCACCCCATTTTCTCACCTCCTAGTTCCAGACTAGCACAGCTGCAGCCACCACTTTCTCACCAAATACCCTTCCCCAGGACCTTGCTCTCTCAGTAAATTATGTAAGATGCTAATGCTTCAGGGAAAAGAAAAGCCAGAGTAACAACTCATCTGACATGAAAAAGGGAAGGAGACAGGACCTGAGCTCTACCCACAGCATCAACAGCAGTCCTTTCTGTATGTCTATATTGTGTAGAACAGTAGAATTTTAGGCAAGAACTCAGTATCTCATGACAGTCTCATGATACAGGGTATTAAAGACCTCTCCAGGGCCCCAATTCCACCACCATAGAAGTCAAATGTTCCATATGAATATGGGATGCTCCTTCCAGGGGTGGCAGGCATGGATGCCAAGCTACAAACAAGCATTTCTCAAAGGACACAAAATATACGTGAACACTCATGCCACAGGAAGCTCAAATAAGGAAATGTGGGGAGGTGATACCTTGCCCTGGGTCAGAAACCACATCACCCCCTTACTTGAAATGGTTGGATTTCTGGGGAGTCTCTGCAGGAACCGTTTATATGTGGTGGACCCTAGACCACAGCAGAGAGCAGGGAGGCCTGGGCTGCCCTGAGAAAGCCAGAAGAGCAACACTTTACATCCTGTAGCCAGGGATGAGCTTAGATACTTTTGACTTTCTAATCTGCTGTCAGATGCTACCTAGAAAAACACTGCAGAAAAAACAGATTATTTGGACATTTTAAAGATTTTTTTATTATTATTTCCCAGAAAGCAAATTTAGTCTTGTTCATTTCTTTTCATGGAACATCTGCAGTTCCCTGCAACTGTGATTCCTGTCGTTGTCTACTGAACATGACACTGGCACTTGTATAACCTCATTCCAAATAATTGCAGGTACTTTCAGTTCCTTAGGATGCATATATTTGATGCAGAGCTTTACCTCAGAGCATCTCTGCCCTTTCCCCAGGGATGTGCTTGCATTCATCTGCTGCCCTGACATCCCAGGGCCACGGTCTTTCCAGGTCTTTCACTCACCAGCTATTCCTAGCAGCACAGCTTTCCCAGCTGGATGGGAAGCAGTACAGCTCCAGTACATCCTGGATGAGGAGCTGTGTGGATCCCATCAGCCATGAGAGCTGGGTGCCTGTTTCTTCATACGCCAGGCTGGAAATGTAGTCTGCCTGGTGCCTGAAGGCCACGCAGCATTGCTTTATCAAGCCCATCCTATATGCTGGGTAACGCTCAAATGAAAATGCAACTGCAGTGTTGCTCTGAAGGGTTTGATAGGACATTAAACAAATAGACGTCTGAACACAACACATCCATCCTAACAAATACGTTCGGGTTACGCTAATCAGCTACATGTTTACATCCAAAATCTGTTTGGTTTCTAGCAAGAAATAAGAAGATGGCTAACATGCAATATTGCCTTAGATTCTGCCAAAACATCCATCTGGTGGGTGCAGAAGGATTGGGGCTTTCTTTAGGATGTCCAAGACTATCATACAAATAGGTTAAATAATAATGGGTTGCATTTCTGTATAAAAGTGTTAGCTCTTTAACATCCAATGCTCCAGCTTTGCTCTCAGCTTTCTGAGGCATTATTCCTTATGCTGCTGACTGCACACTTGCGCTTACATGTTTTCTTATTTTTTGGCTCATTGGAGCAAGCAGTCAGCTTTTCTCTCATTCCTGAGGGATATCAGGTTACAACAAATGTTGTTCTGCTGTTATATACTTACCCAGTGGCATACTAAAAATGCTTATTTACCATTTGATTTTTCTTCTTGCCAGGGTTGGGTTTAATGCCACTTTTCTTCCCCCACTTGCTAGTTACTGTTAACAAGCAACTAACTTATTCCCAGATGTAAAAAGGCAGCTAACAACACATGCCCTGTTTAAACCTAGTTGGGGACATAGTGCCTGCAAGTCACAAAAGAGCCAATTCATTTTTAACTAAAGAAACTTCTAGTGCATCCCTACAGCTAAACTATTTTTGAGTGAATAAATCTTTCGAGGAGATGGGCAAAAGATGTGCATAGGGAGGCTGCCTGGTCATGTAACACCCTCTGCAGCTGCACACATTCCTGCCCCGCTGATGTGTGTTCCCATCACAGGCCCAGAGGGGCTGCAGTCTCAGCCCATGGGCACTGTGCCTGCCCCTCAGCCCTGCCATGGGGCCTCACAAGAGCCAGCTAGCCCATGCGTGGCCATGGATGAGCACCTGTCACTGGAGCTCTGGCCAATGTTCAGGGCCCCATTGCTCTTAGATTTGTTCCAACTAAACCCGAGGAGCAAGTTCAATGGAAAACCAACCAGGAGCATAGTGACAGCTCATTAGAGCTGTGCGCTGAGGCCTGCCAGGTGCTGGATAGCCACCTGTGTTCTCCTTGCCCACCATAGCTCAGTTTACTGGTTTCATTTAAGTCCTGCAAGCAAAAACGGAGGATAAAATCCCCTGGAATAGGTCTGACTCCCCACAGGCACTATCCAGTACTGCTCCAGCAGCCTGCACCACCATTTGGCTGTCCAGAGCCCATTACCTGATCTGAGGAGAAACCTATATGCCACAAGGCCACAATCTGCCCATCTTTTCCCTGTGATACAGAGGAGAGCTAGGGGTTCATCAACCCTATCCCCTCAGGTCAAGGGACAGCAAAGCCATGGGGTAACCCCAGGATCTTGTTCTCAGTCTCCAAACTCCTCAGGTCCTGGAGTAGGCTTACTTTCTTGCACATGTGTGCTTTCATCAGTATAGTAAAAAAAAAAAAAAACAAACCTCAAACAACGAACTCCTTACCAGCAAACTTTTTTTGCTTATTTACAATTAGGTTAAACACTTTTAATCATTAAGAAGAACTGATGCTAATAAAAGTTTGTATAAAATTCTCAAGAGGCAATTTAATCACATCATGATTCCCCAAAACACCAAAAGGAGGGGTGTAACTGTGTTTCCTGCAGCAAAAAAGGGTGAAAGTTTCAGCCTGAAAATACTTTTGTGATTTGGTAATTGCCATGCACGAGGAGCACAAAGCTAGAAGACTATCTAGACAGAGAGGAACCATATAAAAGCTAGAAACATGTTTCAAGAAATTATATTGCCTGTTGGCATATTTAATTTTCTTTTGATTAAGCATATACAGACATAGATCACTACTCAGTGCAAAATTCTGAATTGGCTGCTCAAATTTGTCTGTGATCATATGATTATGGATGATCAAAACCAGTTAATTGCATTAAGTAATCAATCTTGCCAACAGAGAATATGTGAAACTGAAAAGTCAAAAATAGTCATAGGATAAACTGTTCTAAAAATATTTATACATTTATGTTTATATCCTATTATAAATATGTTTATATCCTAATATGACACACAACAGCAAGGATGATATTTCTAAAAGTTGGGGGTTTTTTTGGTGCAAGTAAGGAGCAATGAAAATACCAGAATCATAGACTCCTCATGATTCACAGTCCTAGCAACCTGAGGCAGGAGTCTGCATGGACATACTTTAACTCCTAACCTACAAAGGGATGCATCAAGGCTTTATGCCAACTCATGAATCTTTAGCAAGAGAGCCAGACCATTTTTCTTTGCTTTACACAAATGTAAGCATTTCAATTCCACCCACTTGGGAAAACTTAAATGTAATTTTTTACTCTATTTAGCATGGCCAGCCTGTGAAAATACAACAGGGGATGCTCGATGCAGCCTTCTCAAGGAAAAAGAGTGCAAGCTCACCTTTAAACTGTCCTGGGAAACCCTCCCACTCCAAACACGAAAACAAAAAGGGAAAAGCATAATGGACCAAACTTGAAACTTGGTTTATTTCAGTTTCTAAGTAGTTGAAGATCTATGCTTCAGAAGCTTTGAAAGCTGGTGAGACTGACTCTCAGGCTGAAAATGGACACGAGACTTCTGTCAATTCCCAAACCAGTTATTCAGAAAAAAATGTGCCTGCTTTACTGCCTGTTAAAACTCCATGATTCTATCCAAGGTATCTGGGGCTCTGAAAAGAGTAGTGAGCAAAATTACTTCCATTTAGTTTGCATATTCCTGCTGTATTCAGAACCAGGCACAATGTCTCCTGCAATAAAGGACAATTTACAATCCTGCTGCCTCTGACAACAGAAGGCTTAAGTGAAACAACCTCACAAAACTTCCCTTATTTACTTGGATTCATCTAACTACCCTAGGAAAGAGATCGGAGACAATGAAATGTTTAGGCTTCCACTGATTTCAGTAGAACTTCTCTCCTGAAAAACTCTGAAATTTCAGAGACAGATTCAGAAGTGCCTTTCCTGGTGTTTAGCAGAGCTGTACTCAGAAGCCCTGGGGATATCACGGCAGATGCTAAGATACACTAAACATGCTGAGAGGCTGGGAGCAAAAAAGACCCATGTTGTGCTTAAAGCATGCTAGGAAAGCTTCACTAAGAGAAACTGCACCATGGAGTAAGATCTTTTCCTTAGTTTGCAGGTTGTTCAGATTGGTGCCTTCCACAGGCTAGGCTGCAATATAGCTGCACTTCAAGTTGCATTTGACAGAAGCACATTTTTCATCAAAACCTCTTTGGTCTCACAGCCTTCTGACACTGCAGAGAGCTACTTTTCTCCAGAGCAGGCTAAAGCTGCATCTCACATCTCTTCTCAACACACAACAGCTGTTTCTGCAGCAAGACATTACAAAATATGCAGCACTTGTTTGCAGAGACTCGTTGCATGACTAATCTCTGAGCAATCGCAAGCTTTTCTCCAGAGAAGCTCCACAGTGTACAGCAGATTACCAGGCTCTGCTTTGACATCAAGTGGTCTGGCTCAAATGCATCCTGAGGAGAGATCAGCAATGAAGGAAAGGTGGGAGGCATGATAGCTTGCATTATGCTACCTCCCATGCCTGCTGCAGAGAGCTCCCTGGCAAAATTATTCTGTTTTGATAAAAATAGGGTGTGATTCAAGAAGCTTTAGTGAAAAGGTAAGATGGAAGCCTCATACCAAGGAATTCTGCAGCACAAAGCTTTTTATCCCTGAAGCAGAAGGTACCAATTTCAACTCAGAAGGCAGAAAGGAGTGGGAGATGGACGTTTTGGGGGTGAAATCCAGGGCACACTTAGTGGAGGTGAATGGAGACAAGAATCGTGTTTCCTTAGAGATGAATAGAGTTCAAGTAAAGAGAGAATTTTACTAGGCTGAGCAGACAATTCCTAAAAAGGAAATTATTTTCCTCTTTTTCATCGACAAAGAGATTGTTCCAGTGACAGAGTTACCATGGAAACCGAGTTGGAGAATAACGAGAAAGCATTTATGGTGCAGAGTTTATTTTAAAGGTTAGTGAACCAGCAGCATCCCATTCCCCTAACTGGATTGATAACCTGATCAGACGGCCCAAAGAACTAAGATAACACATTTTAAAGTGGTGTGGAATGGCAATGCTAAATGGAGCCACCACAGCTTCCTTTATGACCTTCAAAGCTGTGGACAGGGAACTCAAAAGAAAGTTTCTCCTAGGACACAGCTTTAGCGAGGCTAACTGGCACTGCATCTCTCAGCAAATGAAAGCCAGAGACTGGTGAGCACCTCTCCTCAATTTAATTCAATTAGCCTATCCTTTTCTTTTGTCTCATTCAGTTTTACTATGAAGGATAGGTTTTCTCCTCCCTAGGCTGAAAATTCACAGTTGCAAAATTCAAGGGCACATGGGACTGCCCAAAGAGAGGAGGGCAGCACTCCTGCTCACCACGGTGCCTTTACACTCACATACTTTGCTTCTTCCTGTGACTGCTGCACAGACAAGGGAAACTGAAAAATGCCTGCTACCCCAAGGCTACTGTGATGCTGACTTGCACACCTTGGCGGCACATATTTTCCTCACTATCTGTGAGGAAGCCACTGAAAAAAAGCAACTAATGTTACCTGTGAAATCTAGCATACATTAAAACAAGTACATATCCCCAGACTGCCCATCTGTGATCTACTTCAGCCAAAGCAGCAACAGGTCACTCTTTTACATTGAGCAAGGAGGGGTTTTTCCATTATCCCAGCCCTTTGATCTCAAAAAGCCAGGAAGAGCTGTGACCTTTCAGAAGGGTCCATCACCTCATGAGTCTGGGTTTTTTGTTTTGTTTTGCAGTGAGGGGGTTTATTTCTGCCAGGGTAGCTCAAGTCCTAAGGAAGGAGGAGAGGGCAATATTTTGCACAGCTGAAGGTATTCTTAATAAGAAATCATCCCTCTGCAGCAGGGAATAAAACCCCTCTACAATAATGGTTATTGTGAGCATGAAATCACTGACACCTAAAATTTTCATTCCCACTAAACAGAAATGCAAACAAATAAAAACTGCTCGTATATATTGTCCCAAGGTTTTCCATCTTGAGAACAGCTTTTGAGGCTGCAAGTGATAATACTCATCCTCTGTGAAGAAAAAAAAAAAAAAAAAAAAAAGGTTTATATTGATCTGAGATTCAAGCATAAGGCAGAGATAAAGGAAGATATTTCTAGGGTCTCTATTGACATATAAGATTAAAATGTTGACTTGAGAGTAGATGTCATGTGGCTTTCCCCCTCATCTTTAGTCTTTCCTCTCTTTCGTATTTACTTTCCATTTTTATTGTTTTTCCTATAACTTTGAAGGCTGAGGGACAGGAGGCTGGACACATGTATTGTCTGTATTTCAAACTGAAAAGAGAAAGAATATGTTGACATGAGCTCTAAAATAAAGGGAATAACATTCTGCTAGCACTGCCACAAAATGTTTTCACGCTAGGCTATCAAGAGCTTTTCAGCTTTCCAGACAGATACAAGGCTGCTCTCTGCACACCAGGAACTGAGGAGCAGTATCTACACTCACAGCCACCTGCAGCACTGGAAGAAAAACCTCGCAGCTCAAACTTCTGGGGCCAGCCTCTAACGGCTACAGCCCGAGATAAGATGACACCTGTCAGGTGGAGCAAAGACAAGAGAGGCAAACCCTTGGCTTCTGCAGGATGTGAGCGCAGAAGCGGATCAGAAAACAAAGTAACTTAATCAGAGCTGGATGCTTTTTAGAGTACTCAGAAATCAAGAAAGTAGTAAAGGCTTCATTGCAAAAATGCTTCCTTTTCAAGACTGATTCTGCTCAGAAGGTTCTTCCTCTGTTGGCCTCTTGGGAAAATATCTTTTACTAAAATGAAAGCTGAAGCTATGTGTCCCACCATCATTGTAGTCATTCATACAAGAGGTGACAGAACCATTCTATGAGCATTGGTGTGGTGAATGAAATTAAAGTCTCTGAAAAACATTACCTTGAAAAAAATTACATTGTCAAATAGACAGCTTGACATCAAATGGTTTCTCTTAGTAATTCCATAGTGCACCTGCAAGCTTAGCCCTCTGATTTTTTTGTTTATGTGCAAATGATTGCTTACACTGTTGTGTACTAGTCTATGATGGAAAAGTACTTGCATTAAAGTACATTTATTCACCACTCACTCGCCAAGGTAAGCATTTATTAGAGTTGTTATGTCAAAAATAAAGATGTCTAGAAGAATTGAGAGGGGAACTGCTATCAAATGTAGATCTAACCATAGATCTTGCTCATGCTTTTTAAGCAGCGAACCCTCCTCCCTCTGGCCATAATTCAGAACAGAGATATACTAACCAACAATAGCAACCATATATAGGCAAAAAGCTTTACAACAACTTGTGACTGTTGTTTTGTATCTGCTGCCTACCAAAAGCTGGATGATGCAGTGGGGGTTTGGTATAGGGAATATTTGCATAGCAAATCAGGAATTAATGCTTTTTGGTTTTCTATTTTGCAAAATTGGTCCAAAGAAAGAGGTCAGACAATGCCTAGTCCACTGGCTCAAGACTGACAAGGCAAAAGCCTAAAAAGAATTTAAAATATTCAAAATTAAATCCTTCTTCTGATCAAGCTCACAGCCTAATTTGCATATCAGTAAAAGGCACTGAAATCTCCCTCTGGTTCAGTAACTAGCATAAGCATTGAAGAAAGAATAAGAATGAAAAATAAGCAACCTCAAAATGTCTAAAATAGTGAAGATGTAAGTCCTACTCAGGCATGCATGGTTGTACTCTCTTCTGACTAGACAGACAGGAAAAGGCTCCCAGACTTTTTTTGGTAAAGAAAAAACACAACTTTAAAGACATGGTAATGAATTTTGAACAGAAAAATTTAAACTAAAATTTGAATTATTTAAGCTATTTTCTTCTTTACCAACTCCCATCTAAGGACAGAACACTAAACCAGTACTTCTCTAACACCTTGATTTTGAAAGGGCCAGAACAAGATGATGGTTTCCTAAGATGGATTGGAAGCTGGTTTGTCAAAAAAAAAAAAATTACTTACTCATTGAATCTTTCACAGTACTTAAAGCAAACCCAGGACATATCCAGGCTCCTTCTCCTTTTTCTTTTTTTTTTTTTTTCTCCTCCTTTAATAGCTGAAGAAGTTAATAAATGTCTAATTGAAATAAGTATATAGTGGACAAGAATTAAAAAAAAAAAAACCCTCACTTTTCACCAGACAATACCGAGGCTGATGTTTTAGAACCATTTGTACAAGTTTCTTCAATGTTATTTCTAACATTTCCTTCTTAAACAGATACAATATTTATGACCAATGAGTAAAACAACAGATCTGCTACAGAGCCCTGACCTTTTTGGTTTTGGTTTTTTTCCATTGCATTAAAAACAATTAAAACTACTGATCTCAGCAACAGGCTGACTTTAAAAGACATAATGAAAAGCACATTCCCTAGAATATATTTTAGGAGGAAAGAAAGGCCACAAAATAATACAGTTTATTGTGATGGTCAATTGATATCCATTAAAAAATGAATCGAAATGCATTTCTGCTCCTGGGAGTGTGTCACTGACCAAGTAAAGCACAACAGGAGGAAAAAAAAAATCTGACTTCTATCTTGTTTCAAAAATCCCTCACAATGCTAGGATCACCAGAGGCATTATTTCGCATGGTTAGTAACAGTATTGCAAGATGAAAAAAATGTTGTGATTTACTTTTTTCTTCTCCTCCCTTTTTTTCTGTAACAGACGGGGGAAGGGGTGGAAAAGGGGAATAAAAAGGGGGGGGGGGGGGGCGGTTTGGAAAACTCACCATTTTCCCCACTCTAGACTGCAGAAATTAGAAAATACATTTTTGCACGTAGAAATCTGCTCTCCAGAATGCCACAGAGCCACAGCCTGGAGGCAGTTGACAGGGACAAAGGTGGCCAGGGGAAGAGATGGGATTCCTTCAAGACACAGTTTTGGCGTGCAGGCACTAACTCACACCCTTTTCACTTCAACTTCTCCCTCCACTGGCTTTCTCTAAGAGCCATATCTTTTAATAGCTTTTCCTTCTGAGCTTCAGCAGCTGCACAGTTCAAGTTGATCACCCCACCTGAAAAAAAGGTGCCCCTTGGACTGGTTATAGGATTTACTTCAGAGCTGGTTGCAAACAGACCAGTAAGATTTTGTAAAACATTTTTAAATGGAATCTTTGATGTGGAAAGGCTCTTCATTTCTCAGGACATCTTGGGTTTTCATCAAGCAACTGGAAACTGGAAACATCAAGCAACTGGAAATTTGTTCAGCAGGTTTTGCATGAAAGCTGTTATCAATAACTTCAGTGGGGACGTTTTTCCTAAAATGAAATTTTTTCTGTTAGGTGAAATAATGACCAGATGAGTAAATTATCCATAGTATAAAAACTGTTCAGCTATTTATGGGGCATTAAATAGCTTCTAAAATGACCTCAAGAAGTTCAGTGCTGGTTGTGGTGGATTTTCACACTTCTTTGCCCTCTAAGTCTTCTTGACATGTAATATTCTGCACACAGTTTAAAGAGGCAAGTCTAATGCTTGTCTCCCTATATGCCTGTGCACTGGAAGGTGTGTGTGTTGACCAGGTGTGTCAGCAGAGGAGTAAGACCGACAACCGTCTGTTTACACTGCTGTGTGTTGGTTTTTCAGCCTGCATAGCTTCTGTAAGCAGGTAGAAAAGGGAAGAGACAGCAGAGCAACGGAAAAGAAAATGCAAAAGGGACAAGGGGTGGAGGAAGCTGAAAAGAAAGGTTATCACTGCTGTGAAGGCCGATCCCTTAAGCACAGAAATATTCACATGAACACGGCATCTAGAGAGCACCTAACTGCAAATACAAGAATCCAGTGATCTGTGTGACACCAAGGATTAGCCAAAGACTTTGGCTGTTGAAGCCACCAGATGTGCACTTCTGGGGTGTGCCAGTTCGCTAGAGCAGGCAAGAAATCTAACTGCTGTCTCAGCAAAGCTTTGTGTAAATCTACAGTGCTACAAACCCACAGGCTAATAACCATAGCTCCATGAGCAGCAGAACAAGGTCTGGCTGCCAAGAGACCAATTTCCTAGATCCCGGTTCCTTCTCATCAAAATAATGCACACACTGTTCCATCTCACTCCAGCAATGCTGCCAGACCCTCACATAAACTCTGCCATCAGCAGACACCAAATGCTTTCAGGTCTTTCACGGCCATCTTTGACATTTTTCCTTCCTCCTCCCACCTCCAGCATGCTCTACCCATTCTCAGATCCCTAAGCTGTCAGGTGGGAAAGAGAAAGCCAGTATTTATCAGGCAGACAGCCAAGCAGAAGAGATAAATTGTGAGCTTGCGCTGCAGCCCTTCAGACTAAACTTGGCTGAAATCCACCACAAAATTTAAGACTACTGGGAGGGAAAAGGATAAGAGAAATGACAAAAAACATAATTATGCAAGCCTCATTGCTACAAGAAAAGAGGTGCAGATAAGCACCAGCCAGATCATCTGACTGGTGGAAATATGCCTGTGTGACAGGAAGACTCTCAAAGGAGCTTTTGCATCAAAATTCTTAGTCACCATCACAGGTTGAGGTTTTTTCCCATCATTTTCCCAACAAGTTTCAGTTCCAGCTTTGCCAGTCATTCACAGCATCACTGTGCCCTTTGCTTCAGTGCCTGGATTTTCCCTTTTAAAACATATATGTTACTGCACCCTAAAAAAGTAATGACATTTCAGAGGCTGCATTAACAAAAGGTTCAGCAGCTGGATTACATCAAAACCTAAACCTTTGTGACTTGTTAGCATTTTAATGCTCTATAAATACCATGAAAGGAGCCCTGGAGTCCATGCTTGGCTAACTAAAAGAAAAGCTGAAGAATAAGAGGTTGTTTCAGGGCAGATACAGTCAGTAAACTTCCATTAAACTGCTATGGTTTCTAAGTAGATCAGGTACAAACAATTTCTCCTGTGTCTAGGTTTGTTTCACAGTGGCTTACCCAACACTTGAGTCTGCTACTGCAGTGATAAACTCATGAGATTATTTTGAAAAGCTGGACCTGATACTGCTTCTGTCACAGCTGCAGACTGCTGAAAACAACAGCCTTTGATTTTCACACTTTGTACTAGCAGCGCCTTTAATTATAAACCTGAATTGCAATAAAGGCCTAACCTCTTGACTTAACAGTAGAAAATGTTTACCTTACATGGGCAAAAAAACCTACAGGGCAGAATGGGAAAATTAAAAAAAAAAGAGGAAGACAGATACATAATATAACTGTGACATAACCACAAGAATAACAGCAGAAGTGAGCATTTAAACCCTGCTGTTTTCATGTCAGATTGTTCATAAATATCCCAGATTCTACCTCAAGAAAGCTCTGAAGAAACTAAATGTGCTAAAAGATGAGATCAATTGTTTTAATTTTTGTTATAGAACAATGGTCAAAGACATTTCAGGAGAAGGAAAGTAATTTTAACTGTTGGCAAATTTTAACTTAGCAGAAAACAAAAAGTCTCAGCTTCTCTTAAAAATTAGAGTGACCACTCATCTCAAACCACATAAAGAGATATTAAACCATGTACGATTAAGGAAAAAAGCTTCCAAAAGTGAGCAGCTTGAAAGTGTCTTGGAATATTGAACTGTTTTTGTCTCAGAAAGGATTTGAATTTGCTTTTCCTGTTGAAAGTCACCTACACTAAAAATACAGAATCACAAGAAAGGTAGCATGAAATCAAGCAGTTCCACTTGAGGAATAAGCATCAGTTTCTGAAAATGCACCCACCTCTTCCATGCCTGTCTTGAGCCGAGAAACTTTTGTTCTGGCTGTTCCAAAATTGTGTCCTTACAGAATACGTATTCTCCTGCCAGGCTTGCTAACCAACACCAGAAGACAGGAGCAGAAAACAGAGTATGTCTGCATAACTGTATTCTATTCTGTACCTGTAAAACAAAACCAAAACTCTACATGAAAACAATATTGCTAGGAATTCCTTGCACTGGAACTACTCATGCCCAAAGTATAAGGGCTGTGTTTGACATTTTAAAGGTTAGCTGATTGTAGCATCTCTAAGCAAGTCTACCTCAAGTAATTATTTAGCTGCTATTTATTATACTTTATGGTTTTATTGCAGTCCACAATTCTTTCAGCCTATAGGCAAGAAGCCACAACATTGCAGCTGAACTTACATAGCTGGTCATCTTCATTTTCTTCTTGAATTTAGAAAGCATCCAGAGCAGTAGAAATCACTAAGAAACCCTTGACCCCATGGGAAGCACTTAGTGCCATGGTCTAGTTGATTGGATAGGGCTGGGTGATAGGTTGTACTGGATGATCTTGGAGGTCTCTTCCAACCTGGCTGATTCTATGATTCTAAGCAGGAGACATCTTCATGCACTGACTGCTACAGGCAATAAATTACATAAGATTCTAGACAAGGAGAAGTTCAGCCATGCGAAAATTACTCTAAGAGGTAAGAACCACTAAGAAATTCAAGTGTTCAATGTTCCTTTATACCAACAAGCCTTCTGAGTCATCATAATCATCACTTGTGTTGACAGATACGTGTTCTCAGACACTGATGTGCAAAGCAGCTTCTGACACTCATCAGGTGGTACAGAATAGATTCACAGGAAAAACAGGCATTTTGCTAAAAAAGAATTACTTAAGAGAGATAGCCTACAAAGAGCAGAAAAAGTTCTTTCTTTAGTGTTTCAGAGCACAAAATCCAAGAGTAAAAACGACAACTCAAGCTGCACATGCATCAATACTTTGGTTTGGCACTGTCACTGAGCTTTGCAGCTGGTACCCCATTCATGGAGCAAAGGCCAGGCATGGTAAGAAACACTGCATTCAGCTCGGTACTGCCCACCTGCATGAAGCGTTTAGCAGTTAGTAGCTGATCAGCAGCTGTTACTCAGTTCATAACACAATTAAATATTTTGGATATATTAGAAATAAAATCTTTCCAAACATACAAGAGAAATGCCTGCATTGCCACTGTAGGCACAGTGACATTTTACTATGTGCCAAGCATCAGATAAATTTTCCTTAGGCACAAGATAGTTTGCTATGCTTCCTCTGTGAGAGGAAGACCTTCTACTTCTTATCTTCCCAATAACTTCACTATCTTCATAGACATGACACACAGGGACAGACTTGAAATCCTTAGATTTTAACACTTGCTGTGCTGCTAGGAAACACTTTAATTGGAAAGGTCACAGAAGACAGACTTCTGAGCATATCTCCAGCTAAACATCACATTTTCAGAGATGCTGTCATCAGTTAATATAAAAGGCAGACAGACACTTTCCAGTGATACACACATCTACCCCACAGCAAGCCCATCTGCCTCCCAAAGGGAAAGTCTGTATTCTTTAGAGCTGTCTGCCCAAATGCTGTCTTGCAAGCCATAGCTGTGGGAGCTAGAAGACCAGCCTGTATTCTCCATTGCTTTCTGCAGCCAGAACTGATCAGAGCTAGAAAAGAGAATTTGATATAAAGTGAGGTGCTTGCGTAATTTCAACAAAGAAAAATGAGACATTCTGACATTTGTTATTATGTTGGTTGGCTGCTTCTTAAGCTCAAAACTGAAAAATGTGCATAAGCCAAAGATGCTCAGTTTTGAACAGCAAATTGAATTCTCACATCCCAGATTCACACTCTTAATCTTGGACCAGTGTTGTTTAACATCTTTGCCAAGGACATGGACAGAGGAATTGAGTGCATCCTCACCAAGTCTATGGATGACACTAAGCTGTGTGGCGTAGTTGACACGCTGGAGGGAAGGGATGCCATCATCCAGAGGGACTCAGACAGGCTTGAGAGGTGGCCACCAAGACAACCTCACAAAGTTCAACAAGGCCAAGTGCAAGGTCCAACACCTGGCTTGGAGCAATGCCAAGCAAAAATATAGGCTGGGGGAGGAGTGGCTTGAGAGCAATCTTGAGAAGGACTTGAGGGTGTCAGTTGATGATAAACTCCACATGAGGCAGCAATGTGCACTTGCAGTCCAGAAGGCAGCTGTGTGCTGGGCTGCATCAAGAGTGTGACAAGCAGGATGAGGGAGGTGATTCTCGCCCTCTCTTCTGCTCTTGTGAGAGCCCACCTGGAGTACTGCATCCAGTTCTGGTGCCCCCAGCATAAGACTGAGATGGAACTGCTGAAGCAGGTCCAGAGAAGGGGGACAAAGATGATCAGAGGGCTATGGGGAGGGCCAGGCTGCAAGAGTTGGGGCTGTCCAGCCTGGAGGAAGAGAAGGCTCCAGGGAAGTCTTACAGCAGCCTTCCAGTACCTGAAGGGGGCCTACAACAAAGCTGGAGAGGGACTTCTTACAAGGGTTTGTAGTGATAGAATGACAGAGAACGGCTTTAAGCTTGAGGAGGGTAGATTTAGACTGGATATTAGAAATAAATTCTTTACAGTGACGGTGGCAATACACTGTAACAGGTTGCCTGGGGAGATCATGGATGCTCCCTCCCTTGAGGTGTTCAAAGCCAGGCTGCATGAGGTCTTGAGCAGCCTGGTCTAGTGGAAGGTGTCTCTGGCCATGGCAGCAGGGTTGGAGCTAGACAATCTTTAAGGTCCCTTCCAACCTAAACCATTCTGTGAATCTACAAAGAGCAAATGAAATATCATCACTAAACTTACAAGCAGTTCTAGCAACACAATAAAGAACGTGAAACCAGACCTCAGCCTTTCTACTCACATCCTTACTGTCCTGCTGTTCTCTGTTAATGGATAATGCTTCTTTTCTATTTCATTAGCAAGATGAGGGAAAAAATTATTCTATTCAATGTTGTCCCCTGATATTTCCACTCTGAAGTCTTCAGCATGTTTAAACATATTCTTGGAGCTTCTAGCTCTTAGTACTACTCCTAGTTAAACAAAAGAAGAGTAAGAGCCAATGTCAGGACTTTGTTGTAATAATTCCTTGTAAATCCTGTCCATTCTTAGTCTGTTTCACAAAAGTAATCAAGATATTTAGTGTCCAGAGATAACAAGGGAAAAAAAAAAAGAAAAAAAAGAAATGCAACAAATATTTTTAGAATTTTATTAACTTTAACAAAACCTGCAAAGTAAAGGGTGGTCACTTGTTTATAGAGGATTCAGATACACATTTAAATGCCAACTGTGACTATTTAACAAGCTATGTACAACTGTGTCAGCCATTAACTGCTGAATGCTAATCAATGTAATCCAAATCTTCTGGGATTCCAAAACTTTTGTCAATTCTGCTCTCTTCACATCCAAATTTACGTTTGGCCCAGGACTTTACTGAAAAGATGTTATCTGTAAACAGAATGGAAAATACTCAGTTTTAAATATTTAGGAAAGCATTAATTATAGTCTTGGTGACAACAAAATCCTTTGATATGCATTATCTCTGAGTATGAAAAAAAGCACATAGGGAATATCATTAGTAAGTGGAACAGAAAATAGGAGGCTTTTATAAATGACACACTTTTACACAGTATTAAGTAAAGTAAGTCTTCTTTTTTGGAAGTTACCTTTATCTTTTCTTGCTTCTCAGAAGACTGAAAGCTAGAATTACAGTGCAAGGCTGCTACAGCATGATGAGGTAAGTGTGAATATGCACAATAAGTATTTAATGACCAAGACACTTACTGTGTGATTACCTACAATCAGTTAACTATAAGGTCCTTCCTAGAACTATGTATGCTTGTTCACATAATGTATGTTTTGTTTGAAAGTAGAAAAAGACACTCTCTTTTAGCATCACATTACTACTATTCCAGCACACAAATTCTCTTCAATTTAACATCATTTTTCACTGCACTATCAATTGAAACTCACTGTGTGGTTCCTAACACCCATAAATTGCAGCATTCCTTAAGACAGGAAGTGTTCTATGTCTGCACATCTTAGAAGTATTTTCCTTAACCATCAAACTTGCCTTTTCAAAATAAGTATGTTACAGCACATAACTAATTGTCTAATTAAATAGCCAAGGACTTTCTACAGGCTGAGGCATAGTTCCTCTATCTCTCAAGACTTTAAGAAAGCCAGCCTGTCGTCAACAGCTGAAAGCCCTGACAGCAGTACTCCCAGAAGTTATTTTCAAATAAATTCATGTATTTGCCCATATGCAGTGAACAACCCAGTACAAATGAAGGTATAAAATAGTAAAAAAACAGTGACATAAGCAATGATAGTAAGCAGTTCATCAGTAGTAGATGAATTCTAAACAAAACAAATTACAATTACAAACAACACTCAGTTTTTTCAAAGGACACACATATTGCTTGCAAAATGCAAATATATATAGCAATATAGCAAGGCTAAGAAACAGCATTAAAATGTTATCACAGTAACTTTCCTCAAAATTATGTAGCATTCTTCCTGCATGACTAAGATGACAAATTAAGGTACACAAATGCCTACTTTATATTGGCATCTATCATATGGTAGCAGCAATGAGGTTCCACAAAGCATTCTCAAGAATGTCTCAAGACTGCCAGCCCTTGTTCTTGTAGGAGACTTTGACCTGCCAGATATCTGTTGGGAATTTAACATAGCAGAGAAGGGGTAGTCTAGAAGGTTTTTAGAGAGTATAGAGGATAGCTTCTTGACACAGCTCGTGTGCCAGCCTACCAGGGGTGAGGCTCTGCTCAACCTGCTATTTACAAATAGAGCAAGGCTGGTGGGAGATGTGGTGGTCAGAGGCTGTCTGGGATGCAGTGACAATGAAATAATAAAATTCTCAATATGCAGTGAAGCTAGGAGGGGCATCAACAAAACATCCACACTGGACTTCCAGAAGGCAGACTTCAGCTTATTCAAAGAACTAATTCAAAAGGTACTGTGATGGTTTGGGAGTTCCCCGCCCCCCCACACTTTGTAAAAATCACCCAGACTAGACTCGGCCAGCTGGAAGTTAAGAGATGAAGCTATATTTACAGCTTAGCACAATATACAAGCAGATATATACACAAAATACAGGAATATTAACAGAAATATACAAAGTTAAAGGTAATACAGAAACACAACACCCCTCCCAAAAATCAGGAGTCCCCAGGAGGTGCTTCCAACCACCCTTCCACCTTCTCCCCACCCCTATACCTTACCCCAAGGTTTGCCTTACACGCAAGATGAGTTTGGAGGATCGGCCAGGGGGAGTTAGAAGAAAAGTGGTTAGTTAGATTACTCAGCAGAGAGGAGAAAAGCAAGAAGCTAAACAGCCTGAGAATGTCTGTGCCCGAGAGGCTTATCTGTGTTTTGTGTTCTTTTCTTATACATCTCAGCAAGCCTATGTGTCTCACCATTGTTTCCTTTTCACAGCCTATAATATAATTTTCTC
>WBNM01006977.1:0-51096 GCA_013399055.1 Ramphastos sulfuratus
AACCCCTAACACCTAACTGCATCTTCATGGTGAGTACACATCACTATAATGGAGATGAAGAGAATGAACTGCTGGTTACCTTAACAATCCATGCTTCAGTTTTAAAGAGTAAAATTAAGGCTATTTCATCATCTATGAGAAAAGCATTTAGTCATATTTCAATCCTTTTAGCCTTCAGACAAGTAAAGAAATCTACTATGTGTAGATTCAAAACTTACTGACCTTGGAGGGTAAAGCAGGGGGTTTTGTGAATGGGTCTGAGGTGAAGGGGTCACTCTTCCCTGGTTTCTTGAAGAAATCTTCAGGGGCAGAAGTATGAAATGGGTCACTTTCCTTAAATGGATCACCTCCAAATGGGTCTAGAAGGAATAGTAAAAGGTAAGTAGAATGTAGCACTTTGTGTGCCCATCATGAACCATTCTGTAACTGACCTGTAATTTTTCTTACTACAACATATAACAACTTGGTAAGTCTGATGAACTTCAAGATATCTATTCACACAGGGTATTTACTAAGTTTGAGCAAGTACATGGTTATGTTAGGACTACAGACTTGTTAAAGTCACATGCATTAACATTAACCCTGAACACACATCCTGTCAGGTTTCTCTATGCCCACATGCAAACCAAAAATCTGAAGCCAGGGAAACCCTGGAAACCTTCTGTGTTTCACTGGGAATTGTTTAGATCACACCTGTCCTGTCATCAAAAGGGCTTTTACCTGCTGGAGCAGGTGGTTGTTCTGCAAAAGGATCATGCTGGAATGGATCACCTATGCAGAATAGAAAAATCATTTGTTTTATCCACTCTTTAGTCATGTGATTAAAATCTGTGAAAATATCATTTACTCAGCAAGTGGTCTTCAAGGTCTCAGGTAAGCCATTGGTCACTTACTGCCTTTGAAAGGGTCTGCTCCCTTAAATGGGTCAGATTTGAAAGGATCTTCTGACTGGAATGGGTCTGTATGCAATTCTTGTGTATTATTGGTAAACATCAAGGCTTTATTCTTAAAAGGATCATCCTAAAAATGAAGAGGAGAAACATTACAGCAGCTCACCATGATTAAAGTCCTCAATTACTCATTCAGCAGAAAATCTGGGGTATTTTGATTCCTGTTTAATGATCTTAAAAATCACTTCCTAAAGAACTTTTAGAGTAAGTGGCTCCTAAGCAAAAGTAATTACATATGAGGACAGGCTGAGAGAGTTGGGGCTCTGCAGCCTGGAGAAGAGAAGGCTCCCAGGAGACCTTAGAGTAGCCTTCCAGGATCTGAAGTGGGCTACAGGAAGGTTGGGGAGGGACTATTGACAAGGGCTTGGAATGACAGGATGAGGGGCAATGGGTTTGAACTGGCAGAGGGGAGATTTAGACTGGATGTTAGGAAGAAGTTCTTTACAGTGAGGATGATGAGGCACTGGAACAGGTTGCCCAGGGAGGTTGTGGCTGCTCCCTCCCTGGAGGTGTTCAAGGCCAGGTTGGACAAGGCCTTGAGTGATCTGTACTAGTGGGAGGTGTCCCTGCCTATGGCTGGGGGTTGGAACTGAATGAGCTTTGAGGTCCCTTCCAACCTTACCATTCTATATTAGAAAGAAATATGTAGCCTGAGACTACACAGAACATGAAAAGATACAATACATAAACCCACNGCTGTGAGGAGAGACCAAGGGAGTTTGGGTTGTTCAGTCTGGAGAGAAAAAGGCTCCAAGGTGACCTTTTTGTGACCTTCCAGTATCTTAAGGGGCTACAAGAAAGCTGGGAAGGGACTTTTAAGGATGTCAGGGAGTGACAGGACTGGGGAGAATGGAGCAAAACTAGAAATGGGTAGATTCAGACTGGATGTTAGGAGAAGTTCTTCAGCATGAGGGTGGTGAGAGCCTGGAACAGGTTGTCCAGAGAGGTAGTGGAAGCCTCATCCCTGGAGGTGTTTAAGGCCAGGGTGGATGAGGCTGTGGCCAGCCTGATCTAGTGTGAGGTGTCCCTGCCCATGGCAGTGGGGTTGGAACTGGATGATTCTTGTGGTCCCTTCCAACTCTGACTGACTCTATGATTCTATTGCAAGTATACAATTTTTGTATTTAAAGCATAGAAATAGGCTTAAAAATTGAAAAATCTTGTGCTTTAGAGTATTAATAAACATCCAAATAAACAATACATTGAAGAAACTGACTGGAAAAAACCTGAAGAATTGGGAAAAATATTGATTAAAAGAGAACAAAGAAGATAAATGATGCTGGAATTGGTTAAGCAGAAGAGAATTACCTATGTATTTTGGGAAGGGAATTTGTTTGTCTGAGACATGTAATAAAGAGAGCTCACTGAGAAGGAGAAATTTATAGAGCTTCTTTAGGAAATAAGAAATACTTGACTAAAGGGAAGTTTACAGCCAGACAAGGTGTCACCTTGGTAAACTGAAGAGCTTAGAAGAAAAACACCAAACATCTGAAATGGAAAAGCAGTCCTAGGTACTTCCTGAAACTAAAAGGTAAGACAGCTTACAAATGAAGGTTTAGCACCACCTTTTCTTTTGGTTTCCAAAATTACAATTTGCTTACATATCTGTGCTGGTACAGTTCCACAGGCACAGAAATCCTAGCAAAAGATCTAACCCAAAGCTTAAAAATCAGGTTTGCCCCCAGCATTAAAATCTTTTCCCTGCAGGACTCATGGTATTGACCAACACAACAAAAGTCAACTAAACAAACAATTAGTTCAGAGTAAGAGCAACTGGCAAACATCATTATTATTAAAATACACTAAAAATCTTTTTTTTTTTTTTACCATAGCTCCATAGTTGCTTCTTTCTGTCTGCCCAAGGCCTTCACTTATGTCTGCTAAGTTTGTCAGACTACCACCATGTATCCCATTGAGAGCTTCATTATATTCTTCTATACTCTTATTGACTTCTTGATGGCTCTCTTGAAGCTGAGAAAGTTTACTTCTTGCCTACATAGTGAAAAAGGCTTTAGTCACTAACACATTCAAATCATGGGGGCCAGACAGCTGCAATTTCCCCCCACACACCAAACTCAAACTTAGCCTGACTCAAACTGGGAATTAAGCTGTTAAGTACCAGTTAAAAAAGGCTTTTCCCCCCATGAGACTCACTTCCCCCCTGAAAACTCACTTTTAACTCACAATATTGATGAGGTTCAGTGACCAAATATGCACTGTTGCCCAGGGAATACAGCATTAGGTAGAATAAGTATTTCCTATGTTCAAAGAACAGTAACATTCTAAGTAGAAAGTGACCTCTGGAGATCACCTGATTCAACTCCCCTTCTAGGACTACTATGAAAGGAGCAGCTCTGCTCTGAGGACAGGCTGAGAGAGTTGGAGCTCTGCAGCCTGGAGAAGAGAAGGCTTCCAGGAGACCTTGGAGTGGCCTTCCAGTATCCAAAGGGGGCCTACAGGAGGGCTGGGGAGGGACTATTGACAAGGTCTTGCAATGCCAGGACAAGGGGCAATGGGTTTAAACTGGCAGAGGGGAGATTTAGACTGGATATTAGGAGGAAGTTGTTTGCAGTGAGGGTGGTGAGACACTGGCACAGGTTGCCCAGGGAGGTTGTGGCTGCTCCCTCCCTGGAGGTGTTCAGCACCAGGTTGGAGGAGGCCTTGAGTGACCTGTGCTAGTGGGAGGTGTCCCTGCCTATGGCAGGGGGTTGGAACTGGATGAGCTTTGAGGTCCCTTCCAACCTCATCATTCTATCATTAAGTTTCTACACTGAGCTAACATATCAGCTACTTTGGCAATCATATCTCCTGAAAACTCACTTTTAACTCACAATATTGATGAGGTTCAGTGACCAAATATGCACTGTTGCCCAGGGAATACAGCATTAGGTAGAATAAGTATTTCCTATGTTCAAAGAACAGTAACACTCTAAGTAGAAAGTGACCTCTGGAGATCACCTGATTCAACTCCCCTTCTAGGACTACTATGAAAGGAGCAGCTCTGTTCTGAGGACAGGCTGAGAGAGTTGGAGCTCTGCAGCCTGGAGAAGAGAAGGCTTCCAGGAGACCTTGGAGTGGCCTTCCAGTATCCAAAGGGGGCCTACAGGAGGGCTGGGGAGGGACTATTGACAAGGTCTTGCAATGACAGGACAAGGGGCAATGGGTTTAAACTGGCAGAGGGGAGATTTAGACTGGATATTAGGAGGAAGTTGTTTGCAGTGAGGGTGGTGAGACACTGGCACAGGTTGCCCAGGGAGGTTGTGGATGCTCCCTCCCTGGAGATGTTCAGCACCAGGTTGGAGGAGGCCTTGAGTGACCTGTACTAGTGGGAGGTGTCCCTGCCTATGGCAGGGGGTNGTTGCCCAGGGAGGTTGTGGATGCTCCCTCCCTGGAGATGTTCAGCACCAGGTTGGATGAGGCCTTGAGTGACCTGTACTAGTGGGAGGTGTCCCTGCCTATGGCAGGGGGTTGGAACTGGATGAGCTTTGAGGTCCCTTCCAACCTCATCATTCTATCATTAAGTTTCTACACTGAGCTAACATATCAGCTACTTTGGCAATCATATCTCCTGAAAACTCACTTTTAACTCACAATATTGATGAGGTTCAGTGACCAAATATGCACTGTTGCCCAGGGAATACAGCATTAGGTAGAATAAGTATTTCCTATGTTCAAAGAACAGTAACACTCTAAGTAGAAAGTGACCTCTGGAGATCACCTGATTCAACTCCNAATTTCCTTCACCAAAAGACACAACACTCTTGAGCATGTCTGGAATTAAACGTACACTCACCACCTGTGTTTCTTCCTGGCATTTCTGCCTCACATCATTCAGCATATCTTTCAGTTTGGCTTTCTGCTGGTCCATTTCATCCAAGCGGTCCTGGGCATCTTGTTTCTGAGCCTCTAGCTCTTGCAAATTACTTGTCTCCCTATCTAAATCATTCTGCAGTTCCTGAGGAAAATTCCACAGTTTGTAAGTTACATTTAGCTGTTGTCTTAGAGGAATGATCAACCACAGACAAAATGGCTAGCAAAATCCAGCAGATATTCCATGTCATACAGGACACTGCCTGCATGTGCATGCTCTGTTTCTGCAGGAGCTTGTTTGAGACATGAGGAAACAAATCAGGGCCCACAAGATGGAAAGAGACTGTGACACAGCACATGTAACAGAGCCATCCTAATTGTCAATGATCTCCTAAATTAGAGTTTTAGTCAAGCACTAACCAAACAGAGATTTCAAACAGTTCATATGTCTTCTTCTGTTCACATTAACCAGCATCAGAAGAAAACATTTGTGAGGCAAAACAGGAAAATGAAGATCTTTAAGTTACAGGAAAATCCCAGCAGTGAAAATAATTTCCCAGAAGCAACATAAGATAAAAGAAAGAATCCTTAATTAATCCTGTATGTTGTTTTAGATTACAACAAAAATTAATCATTTTAAACAGAGTTTTTACCTGAACCTCATTGGTTTTCTGCCTGATTGATTCTTCCTTTTCCCTGATGTCCTGCTCCAGTGAATATTTTTCTCTGTAAGACAGCACAAGCACAAGATTAGTTCATGGGCTTCATGATCAAATAATACAACACACACAATGCACACACACAGAAATCAATTTGGTATCATTCTGGAAACATCATGCAGACAAAAATGCTACTCCACAGCCTGATATATTTTTTACATCTATGTATTAATTATTATTCATAAAACACTCTGCTCCATAGCTCACCTTCTGAAGTTACCTGTAGAATCTAAGCTGCCTTTACACAATTAACTGCAGGTTATGAGTGGGAGATTATAGTCATCAGCTCCAGAAAGACCTTAGAGCAACCTTTCAGTATTTGGAGGGGGCTACAGGGGAGCTGCAGAGGGACTTGTTACAAAGGCCTGGAGTGATGGGATGAGGGGTGATGGCTTCAAATTGGAAGAAGATGGATTGAGATGAGACATTAGGAAGAAATTCTTCCCCATGAGGGGGGTGAGGCACTGGAACAGGTTGCCCAGAAAAGTTGTGGAAGCTCCAAGTGTGGAAGTGTTCAAAGCCAGGCTGGATGATGGCTCGAGCAAACTGGTCTAGGAGGAGAACAAGTCCCTGCTCATAGCAGCGGGGTTGGAACTAGGTGGTCTTCAAGGTCCCTTCCAACCCAAACCATTCTATGAGTCTATGAACTTCAGTAACAAGCACTAATAAACTGGCTACAAGAAAACAAAAGTAATGGACACATCAGTACCTCTGCAGCTGTGCAATTTCTTGACTTATGTCATCCAGTTCTTTCACCCCTGTAAATTCTCCTGATCCAACAGAACTTGAACTATCCTGTTAAGAATAAAACACTCTATCAAAAGGCCAAGTTGTCAGAGGTCTTCCCTTGCAAAGGCTGAGCAGAGAGGTAGAACACAACCCTCATTATGTGCATCAGGAAAATTCTATGGGAGACACCAGGTTATTATGCAACAACCACTGAGCATGCCACACAATTGTGCCCATGAATCACAGTGATTTTCTCTATGCCCACGAAACAGATGGGATAGGAAATACACAGCAGATGAAGGACATGCACAATGTTGACAGAAAAACTGCAGGCAATGGTAGAGTTAACATTCAGAACCTGAACCCCCATCTCTGCTACAGACAACAGCAAAGTTTTCAGGGAACTTAAAGAAGTCAGATTGCAATTTCAGTCACCTTCTGTTCATGCAAACATCTGCAATTATAATCACTCCCCAGCACATCATTTCTACTGCCATCCAGGTGCAGAGCCAGGAAGATGCAGAGAGCATCCCTTGCATTTCAGGCAAAAAAATTGTCACTAGAAGTGATTAAATGAGGATCTTAGCATTTGGTAAAAAAATTGTCAGTACTATAAAAAGTTCTTTGAAACAAAAAAAAAAAAAACATTGCAACTGGAAGCACAGGAAGGACATGGAACTGTTAGAGTCAGTCCAGAGGAGGCCACCAAGATGCTCAGAGGGCTGCAGCAGCTCTGCTATGAGGACAGGCTGAGAGAGTTGGGGCTCTGCAGCCTGGAGAGAAGAAGGCTTCCAGGAGACCTTAGAGTAGCCTTCCAGGATCTGAAGGGGGCTCCAGGAAGGCTGGGATTATTTACAAGGTCTTGCAATGACAGGACAAGGGGCAATGGGTTTGAACTGGTAGAGGGGAGATTGAAACTGGATGTTAGGAGGAAGTTCTTTACAGTGAGGGTGGTGAGACACTGGCACAGGTTGCCCAGGGAGGTTGTGGCTGCTCCCTCCCTGCAGGTGCTCAAGGTCAGGTTGGACAAGGCCTTGAGTGACCTGTGCTAGTGGGAGGTGTCCCTGCCTATGGCAGGAGGTTGGAACTGGATGATCCTTGAGGTCCCTTCCAACCTTACCATTCTATGATTCTATAACTGAGCAAAAACTGCAAGACTGAACTCACTGCTAGGACAAATCAGGAAACCTATCATCTTTAAATATCATTTTGAGCAGAAGAAACACAGTTTGCTTGTTTGCTAACTTTGAGATTGCTGTGACAACCACAGAGGGCTTGGCTTTATTCAGCATAACCCCTCAAGAACCCAACCAACAAACCACAAACAAACAGCACAGTAAAATGTGATTTTTTTTTGATGCAACAATAGGTGAATCTGCAGTTCAAAGGTGTTCATTAAGTCCTCACTTTTGGGTAAGCATTTTTTTTTTGTTAATACATTATTAAGTAATTATAAATAACAATGGCAATCCATACTAATTCTTCAAGCTAGCAAAACAAAAGCTTCTATTATCACTTCTTTCTTTTCAGTCTCAGCTTTGTTAAGACCTGTACAGGACCACAGTAAGGTGTTACTCAATTTGATTATGAAAGAAGTTAAATTGAGTGGCTGCACTGATTGGGAAAGAAGTCATTGCTCCACATGAGCAGAAAACTGATCTGCTACCTGAAGAGTAGCATACAGCTTCTTTCATGTGATATTCAGCTAAAACCAGAGCAGATTAAAAATAAAGGGATACAATGAAAATGAAAATAATGGGAAGCTCAAAGTTCTTGCACCAAGGTGTATTTATGGCCAACAGCTCCAGAGAACTGGTCTATGAGAAACTTTAATATGCCAAGGCTCAGCTGCCTGTCAAAGAACTTCCTGCCAGAACAGCATATCTCAAATTATGGAAGGAAGCAGAATCCTCAGGTTAACAGCCAGTCCTCATAACTCCATGCCAAGAGCAAGTGCCACAGAACACAAGAGCAAAGAGGCAGCAGGTGAAGAAATCAAACCCTTGATGTCACAAGGAGCACAAATCAACAAAATTCTTTGTGACATTAACAATTACTCACACGACGCATTTCTGTTAGTGCTGAGATCTCAGTTGCTACAGGGGTCAAGTAACCTGACAGAGTCTATAGGAAAAGGATATAGGAAAAACCTTAAAAGGATCAGCAACAGCAACAGTTAAAAGTATATGTAGAGGCTTTCTGGTTAAGCAAAGCCAGGGAGAGAGGAAAAAAAAAAAAAAAAAGAGAGACAATATCTTCTAGTTGATAGACAAAAATGACACTGACATCACAGAGGTATTTATTCATTTAAACTCCAGAAACACAGACACACACTGAGGACAGGAGCAAAGCAGGATCTGGTTAAAGATCAGATGCTTCAGTAAAATGGTACTAACAGTGATGGACACAGGACTATGGACTGTCATATTGCAAGGGGTGAACCAAGCACTAGTTCCCAGAAACCAGGCACTCTTCACTCAGCCATTTAATTTTTTTCTGTTTTCATGGGAGGAATTTATTTCTGATCCCATCTGCAGTCCTGTGTGCACTTCTGGAGCCCCCAGCACAGGAAGGACATGGAACTGTTGGAGCAGGTCCAGAGGAGGCCACAAAGATGCTGAGAGGGNAGCTTTTGAGGTCCCTTCCAACTCCTAACATTCTGTCATCCTGTGAAAGTTAAAAAAAAAACCTCCCTAACAATTCTCTATGACAAAAAGAGTCATGCTAGACTTTTCTCAGCATTATTTTTCCTTTATTTATGAAATATTCTACTGCATTTCCCTTTACTGTCTTGCACTGTTAAAAACCTGTGTATATTTTCAAACATTAAAGGATTTTGTAAGAGGAAATAAAAAGAGGTAATCTTTTAACATAAAACTACCCCCCAAAAAAATATATTTACAACATTAATACTCAAAATTCATTGCCTTCCAAGCACAGAAGCTCAATATTATCTACAAATAATCCATGACTTACCTGTATTGGAGTGTTTCTCTCTGTGGGAGGGATCATATCTGGAGACAACACTTGTGGAGGATCAATCCCTTTACTGACCTTCTGCTGAATGAGATACATTGCTAGTGCAAACTGATCTTTGCTCAGCTTTCCCATCTGTCTTGTGTCTGCCAAAGCCCTAGCAAAAAAAAATAATCATACTTACAAGAAAAAAAGCTAGATCATACTTACAAAAAAAAAATAGATCATACTACAAGAAAAGTTTGTTTCTGCTTTACCAACAAGCCTGAAATACAGATATTCATGTAATTTCCTTTTGATTCAGCCCCATCAGAGTTTGCTTATTCTAGTAAGAGTTCCACAGACAGAGCAGGATCTTATTAAAGTGAACAGAATAGCATTACTCTGAGAAAATACTGAGAGCATTAGAACTCCAAACCACCAAACCCAATTCCCAGACTGACCTATACACCCATCCCAGAAAAGTTTCTCCATAAACTCCACACAGTACAGTAGGGCAACAGAAGAAGTACAAGTTGGGTTCTGCTTTAGTTTGTGAGGGTTTTAAACATCAACAGGAACATAATTCTGCATGGATAGATCAGCACGTTACAAAACTACAGCTACCAGGAAATTCTTACCATATATGTGCCAGGAGATTCTGAGACAGACCTGAATGCATAAAAATGTCCTTTACTTCTTGGCCACTCACAAACCCATCCATGTCTGTGTCTGTTTTTAAGAAAATCTCATCGTATCGCACTTTTTCTGACACTGGCACCACCCAGTTCACAGAGGGCTGGAAGACAAGGTTGGACATTTCAAAAGACAGTAAAGTGTCCCTATCACCACAAAGAGTTTGCACAACACCATTCACAGAATGACAGAAGTATCCAGGTTGGCAAAGCCCCTCAGGATCACCAAGTCCAACCTAGAACCCTGCTCTACAAGGTTCACCTTAAACCATAGCCCAAAGCACCACATCCAAACCACCCTGAAACACAGCCAGGCTGGGTGACTCCACCNGTGGTGCCCAAACACAAATCTCCAGAGGTCCCTTCCAACTGCCAGTCCGTTGGGATTCTTCTTAACTGTGCAAGTCTGTAAGGGGCTAATGAACAAAAAAATTCTTTCTTTCCTTCTCTCCTAGACAAAATATGATGCAAACCAAGCAGCCAAGAAGCAGCTCCTTCCAATCACAACTGGAGACCTGGTGAATTTGGACCAGCATCAAAACACTCCCGAGAAGGCTCAGAACGGACTCGCGGCATTTGCACCGCACGGAGACTTCCAGCACAGCCGAAGCAGTGTCTTAACAGACCACTTCCAGTACAACAGGCAGAGCTATCCTGCTGCCTACAGCTTCAATCAGTTTGATATCTAGAGTCCTGGCAGACAGGTACAGACTGTGATACTCAAGTGTCCCCAGCATTATCAGAAACTTTCTAGCTGAACACCTTGCACAACCAAATCTGATTAGTAAAAAGGTATTTCCCCTTTCCCCCTTAATGTTTTAGCTTGATCCTCCCAATCTGCATTAGAAATGTTGCTGGACAGCTACTGATCAGGTGAAAACTCTTCCTTATGAAGATGGTGAGGCACTGCAATAGGTTGCACAGCTGTGGAGGCTCCAAGCTTTGGAAGTGTTCAAAGGCAGGCTGGATGGAGCCTTGAGCAACCTGGTCTAGTAGCAGACATCCCTGCCCATGGCAGAGCTTTGGAACTGCATGGTCTTCAAGGTTCCTTCCAATCCAACCCATTTTATGACTTCTAAGAAAAGCATTCCTTCTTTGGAAACATGGACCCAACTAGGCAGAGTAAGTCCTCATGCTAATAATACAGGAGCTTTAAAAGGGAGATTCATGATTTATTTCATATCAAAGTGGATAGATGAATAAAACCTTTCCATAGTTTCTATGAAAAGTGAAAATTCCCCTAGGATTTGCTACCTCATGGTCCCTCCTCCTAAAATTCACCTTTCCTTCCTCCATTCTTCCAAGTCTTACCATTCTCATTACATTTCCTCCACCCAACAAATATATTCTCAGAAAAGCATTCACATGAGGCAGAAACTAAAAAAAAAAAAAAAAGCCTTTTTAATTCCCCTGCAGTTTTGATACACAAAAAAAAAACCAGAGAACTGGAACAGGTTGCCCAGGGAGGTTGTGGCTGCTCCCTCCCTGGAGGTGTTCAGGGCCAGGTTGGACGAGGCCTTAAGTAACCTGTGCTAGTGGGAGGTGTCCCTGCCTATGGCAGGGGGTTGGAACTAGATGATCCTTGAGGTCTCCTTCCAACCTTACCATTCTATGAAAATAAAAAAATATCTACCTGTGCTTGCTTGATGCTGTGCTTGGGAGACAAACTCCCTGTGCTGTTCAGACTGTTGACGCTACCATGAGATGGGGTAGAACGGAGGCTATCTTTTGGTGGAGGACTTGCAGGGAGAACAGGAACTGCACCAGGAAAGACAGGCATCTTCTTTCTTTTAGAAGGTGGTATGAGAGAAGGGGGTAATAGTGAAGGAACTGGCTCTTTCTCAAGAGCTCTATAAACCAAATGCATTGCCTGCAAAGGCAAAAAGGTCAGACAACATTAGCAATTAGGAAAACAAAAACAAAAAAGCAGTAATATTTTCAGTGTAAGTGAAACAAAGATTGAGATCAGAAGTTTAAAATCAGAGCAGACAATTGTGGATGTAATTCATAAAAGGTTAATGCTGATGACAGAGGGAAGAGTCAATAGATGGATTTGAGAGAGGTCATTTGATAGCTTTGTGTGGACAACTTAGGACAGTTGACTGCAGCAGAGAAACCTGCAATGCTCTTGAGAAAAAAACTGAGCTATTTGCTCTAGCAGACACACTGTGAATTGAGAATTTAAAGCAACCTACCACAGCAAATTCATCCTTGTCCAAGTGACCATCTTTATCAATATCACTGAGATCCCAGACCTACAGCAGTTATGATAAAAATACAGTTAAGAAAACTTGCAGGAGATTGAGAAGGATACAAAACTTTGTGTACTCTAATACTCAGTCATCAGCTACCATTATTTAAACATCAATATGACTTTAAGACAGCAAAGAACAGTGGGTAGAAAGCTAAGAACTGAGACTCAACCATCTGAATTTAAATCCCAGCTTCATCACTGTACAAATCTAAGCTCTTTGAGTAGTCCTTTGCCCAATTCCTCAGTCCCCTACCTTGTTGGCAAACTCTTCTGGAACAGGAACATGCTTCCTGAACTTCTACCATGACAATGACAAGATAAACACAAAGCCTTTCCAGACTGAGTACTTCAGTGCTGGGACCACTGTGATATGGACAGAGGAACTGAGTGCACCCTCAGCAGCTTTGCAGATGGCACCAGGTTGTGTGGCACAGTCAACTTGCTAGAGGGCAGGGATCCATCCAGAGGGACCTGGACAGGCTGCAGAGGTGGGCTCAAGCCAATCNGATTTAGACTGGATGTTAAGAGGAAGTTCTTTACAGTGAGGGTGGTGAGACACTGGCACAGGTTGTCCAGGGAGGTTGTGGCTGCTCCCTCCCTGGAGGTGTTCAAGGCCAGGTTGGATGAGGCCTTGAGTGACCTGTACTAGTGGGAGGTGTCCCTGCCTATGGCAAGGGGTTGGAACTGGATGATCTTTGAGACCCCTTCCAACCTTCCCATTCTATGATTCTATAACATTCAAGTACAGAACTGAAACAAGTCATACTTAGATTCTGTAGATAATACAGAGAAGAGGTAGTTCTTCCTGAAGAGATGAAAGCACACCATGCAGATAAAGCTTTGACATAGAATGTAACCATTCTCAGTCATACCAATAAGCAAAACACTAAAGAACATGTATTTTAAATGGAAGCAGCTAAATGCTTTAAGGTTTGCTCCCCTTGCTAATATGCAATGGATGCATTAAACTCAGATGTCAGAAGTATTTATAAATACACTTGAAAAAAAATACTTGACAGTTTGACAGCTACAGTAAACTGGGATGTTTTAAAGTGTTCTCTTGTACAAACAGTGAGCAGATGTAATGGTATGTCTTGTCATTTTTCCAAACACAAGTGATAACACAATGGGGTGTAATGCTGTAACAGCTATAATGGCTTAGGAGAGCTAAGGTTGTTTTAAACAATCAAAATAAAAATTTTCAGCTCTTAAAATGAATACAGACATAATTGAGCAAATCTACTCTAGGGCACAAACAAACTGTGACTATTATCCTTATTTCTAAGTGGAAGACTTCTGAGCCTACTTAACATTCTTGCTTTACAGCATGCACTCAATCTAAAAATCTCAGCCAAAACCTGATCTTATGTTGGTAAAGTTACATTTAAATATTTAACATTGTGATAGCCAAATGAACAGCTAAATGTAAACAGTGTACTTACCCTTCCTAGGATATCAAGAGGTAGCTTTGAATTCATCAGTACTGGTTTTACTTTGTCTCCTGAAAGTAAACCATTTACTGGCAAAAGGCTTTCAAAAATACCATCAAACTTTGCTTTTTCTTCCACCTAGTTGGTAAGAAATAGCCTGAATAAGTAAAAAAGTGTGCCTGTGTGAGTGTTGAAAATGAGAATTTGCAAGAAGTTAAAACTGGTCAGTATTGTATTGATCCTAAATTGCCAAGTGCCACTGCACTGCATTTAAATTTAAACCCCAGGGAGCTAGATTTTAGGAACTTCATTTCAAGGCTAAAGTCATGAGAGCTAAGAGCACACAAGATGTATTCCTGCAGTGTTGTAAAGGATGAGGCATTATGATTCAAACACTGCTGCCTAGATTTTAAACAAACTTTGAAAAACTCTGTAGAACTAAACACTCTTAGTCTCAAACAATTTGCTTCCCACTTTAAAGTGCAACATGCTAAGTACAAAAATAAATACAGAAATCAGCATTAAATATCTCCATGTATGTATCAAGAGTCACTTTTATCCAGTGATATATATATAAAAAAGTCAGTTTTATCCAGTGATATATATATAAAAAAGTCAGTTTTATCCAGTGATATATATATAAAAAAGTCAGTTTTATCCAGTGATATATATATAAAAAAGTCAGTTTTATCCAGTGAGATAGATTTAAAAAAAAAAAAGAATATATATACATATATACATATGAGTGTATCACTGAATGCTAATTAGAACACATGAATCCAAGCTTTAATACTTCAGGCTGGATTTACTGAAATGCTTTGCTGTTCTCAGTGGGGTTCTTTTATACACACACAAAAGTGCCTGCTAAAGGGATTCTGGAAGAAATCCAGGCAGAAGATTAAAATCCATTGTGTCATAAAAACATCACACCACAGGTTGTCAAAGGTTTGTTTAACACTTATTTCTACAGCTCAATATTCTCTATTGTGCCCAAGTCTGGCATCAGAAAGGGAGGACTTCTGTAGTGGGAAATACATTGGATACAAAATTCTCTCACTGTCACAATTACAGGCAAGGAAAATTATTTCCTTTTTAAAAAATGGCTGGAATATTTTGTCTTTTACACTTACCCTAACAGCCCAGTGAGTCTCTGTTGAAGGTGGTGTGATCAGCAAAGGACTGCTAGTATCATGCTAAAAATCAAAGATGTTTTCATTTGTATGTATATATATAAAACACATAACACTTCTGTTTCTAATCCTTACTAACTGCTTTAAAAGATGTTTATAGACATGACACAACTACACATTAAAAAAAGGCACACATGTACCTAAATAAACAAACCTAAGTCACACTGATTTCTACTGTGACAGTACTTTGATAAGGGCATTAGGTGTAGCAGGTACCCCAGCAGAGAACTAAGACAAGCCAAAGGGGAGGTTCCACAGCAGCTACTACATGCAAAGCTGCACTCATGCCCTTCCCTACACACTCCTGTTGACCTAGCCAAAATATTTTTTCCCCATAAACATAGAATTTAGCCACAGTTTCCTGACCACAATGACTATAGTTAAACTTGCACCCGTTTTGGAGTGCAGGAAGCCAGGGCTATGGCAGCTATGACTACAGTTATCTTAAGGAACAGCAGCCTGAGGTTTCAGAAGCAAGGCATTCATGAAGAAGATGATAATTCTGCACTGGAGTAGGTTGCCCAGAGAAGTATTCAAAGCCAGGTTGGATGGGGTTTTCAGCAACCTGGTCTAGTAGGAGGTNAACACATATAAACATTTTGGTGTGTTACTTACAAATTTAGGAGGTGGCACAGTCAAATTCAGGCTGCTCAGGTTAACATCGTGGCCGTTCTGTGCACACGCTACGAGGCGCAACGCAACATAGAAACCCTGCAAAGAACAATGTTTGGTGTCAACCCCAGCCTGAATCAGCCTCCCAACAACCTACTGATGTACACCTGCAACTTTGGGATGGAAACAACACATACAACAGCCCTGTTCAGTTAACTCTTCAGTGACAACTACCTCACCCCTCTGAAAGATAATTCAAACAAATCGTTACAGTAACCTGGAACGAAGCAAAAAACTTCACAGCTACTTTATTGTGGGAGACTCCCTCTTAAAAAGTAAATGTTGACAGCTAATTTTTAAAATAATTAATAATATTTTGCAGAAAATTATCCACACATTCCAAGCCATGCTTAGTCATATTGTTTTCAGGCAACACTTCTAAAATAAACCTTAAAAACCATAGTTTGCAGTGGTGCAAGACTCAAGGTATCTATATGTCACAATCACTGAGTCAGAAATTTAGAGCTACATTTCTCAAGCAGCCTCATTAAGTAAAATACTTGGGATATAAGGCAGTGCTAGGGAAAAAAAAATCATTTTGCAAACAAAAGTTTTAAAATAAAACTATCTCAGGATAAGCTTATCCTTAAGGTCAGCACTGGTGAGGCCACACATTGAGTACTGGGTTCAGTTGTAGGCACTCACTCCAAGGATACTGAGTTGCTGGAGTGGGTCCAGAGAAGGGCAACAAAGCTGCTGAAGGGTCTAAAGCATTAAGTGTTATGAGGAGTGTCTGAGGGAACTGGTGGTGTTCAGCCTGAAGAAAAGGAGGCTGAGGGGAGACCTTCTCACTCTCTACAACCCCCTGAAAGATGGATGGAGCAAAATGGGGGGGTTGGTCTCTTCTCCCTAGTAGCAAGTGACAGGACAAGAGGAAACAGGCTCAATTTGCACCAGGGAAGGTTGAGGCTGGACGTGAGGAATAATTTCTTTCCTGTAAGAGTAATCAGGCACTGGAACAGGCTCCCCAGGGAGGTGGTGGAGACACCATCCCTGCAGACATTCAAGAAACATGTGGACGCAGCAGTTAGAGACATGGTTTAATGTCCATGGTGATGTTAGGTTGATGGTAGGACTTGATGATCCTAGAGGTCTTTTCCAACCAAAACAATTCTCTGATTTAATTTACCTGCTTATCCAAGTATCCTTTACCCTCCGGGTCAGCCAAATCCCATATCTGTGGGGATAAAAAATAGAAGCCACTATGATGTAAAAGTAAAGCTTAACTCAGCTCAATAGTTTGCACTGTGTGCCTTCTTGAACTGTTGTTGCAGCTTTCAACTTATTACATACAATGCCATTCAATTCAGAAATTAGCAAGCATGTCACACAAAAGCTTTTCCTTTTAGCCCCTTATGAACCTCAGAGCAATGCCTTGGAGCTCTGACCAATCTGTGGCTAACCTAGCATTCCAGAAATCTGCTTTGCATTCCACTGAATTCCATTTTGCAAAGCCCTTCTCAACACTAGTTGCAGGTAAGCAAGTGTACAAACAATTAAGGCATTACTTGATTCCTCCAACTTACTTTTCCAAGGATGATATCAGATAGACCAGATTTTTTAAGAAACAGTGCAGCTTCACTTGCCCCAACTCTCCCTGTGTATGTTGGATCTACCTGAAAGATAAAAATTCACAGTTTATTGAAGCACATCTGTCATGAAAGCAGAGATAAGAAATGAAACACCTCATCTCTAGGTCAAAAGGAGTTAGACAACCATGCATTACCACCCAGCAGAGAGAACTGACAGAGGTTTAGCACTGCAATGGGGAAATGAAAAAGAGGCAAATCTTGGGGACAAGGAAATTGCACTTAAGTTTTAAATTCTTTTTTAAGAACCTACCTGTTTGTAGTAATTTTCATATAATGGATTCCCACTAGAAAACTGAAAAAGAAGAGAAATGTTAAGAAAGCAAAGAACTGCAATCAGACAGGCCACTTTTAGGGACTGGCAGTAAAAAGGGTGGATAGTACTTTGTGTGTTACTTCTATGAAAGAAGTATGCTAGTTTGCTGTGCTCCTAACTAGATGCTTCACATCTAAGTTTAGATAGCAGATATCTAGTTATCTAAGTTTAGATAACAGAGATCTCCTTCCAAACTTGCAGCATCAGAATACTGTCACCTCTTAACACTTCTTATTCACCAGTGTTCATACTTATACTTGCACTTTTAATTAACAACACTACATGGTAATAAGGCTTTTAGAACAGCTTTGAAGTATTTGCCAAGGTGTTTCAGATCAGTTTGACAATTGAGTCCTGGGCTGCAGCAAGAGCAGTGTGGGCAGCAGGGCAAGGGAGGGGATTCTGTCCCTTTGCTCTNTATCAAAGGCAGAGTTCTCAGCATAAGGCTGACCTACCTCCAGCAGTGTAAAGATATTTATGGGATATTTTCAGCAGACAATTACACACACAGACAGAGCCCTTGTGTCAAAATATGCCTGTGTTCATGCAATTTCAGGACTCAGATCTCACACTAAAACACAATTAAAAAGAGTAACAATAGAAGGAATGGTTAATGAGGGGCAATGGGTTTAAACTGGCAGAGGGAAGATTTAGACTGGATGGTAGGAGGAAGTTCTTTACAGTGAGGGTGGTGAAACACTGGCACAGGTTGCCCAGGGAGGTTGTGGATGCTCCCTCCCCGGAGGTGTTCAAGGCCAGGTTGGACAAGGCCTTGAGTAACCTGTGCTAGTGGGAGATGTCCCTGCCTATGGCAGGGGGTTGGAACTGGATGATCCTTGAGGTCTCCTTCCAACCTTACCATTCTATGATTCTATGAATAAACAAATGTCACAATTCCCTGACAATGTTTGAGGATTTCAACTTGGTGTTACCACAGCACTACACAAAAGGAGCAGACACAAAGGTGGGCATTGCCTTTTCCCAAAACTGAAGCAGCAGATTCCTCCTTCCTCCTGCTGATCATAGAATCATAGAATGGGAAGGTTGGAAGGGACCTCAAGGATCATCCAGTTCCAACCTCCTGCCATAGGCAGGGACACCTCCCACTAGCACAGGTCACTCAAGGCCTCCTCCAACCTGGCCTTGAACACCTCCAGGGAGGAAGCAGCCACAACCTCCCTGGGCAACCTGTTCCAGTGTTTCACCACCCTCCCTGTAAAGAACTTCCTCCTAACATCCAGTTTCAATCTCCCCTCTGCCAGTTTAAACCCAAGCAAATGAAATGCCAACAGAGAGCAGAAGTCCCAACACCAATCTTCTCAGCTGCCTCCTACAACTGGAACACAAACTCTAGCCAAGTGCAGGTTATAGGCCAAGAGCAAAACCATTACAATCCAGTCTCAAGGTCACCCCTTAGAGCAGTCAGAGGCCTTAAAAAGCAAGCCACAAAACCAGCCACACAACTTCTCTCCACCTATAGGGCACCAGTCAGACATCCAACAAATCATTATTTTGCACTAATTCTGATTACTGGTTATGTCACCTCCCAAATGCTACTTTCTTCCTTGCCATCCATGTGGCTTTCCAGATGTCCACTGAGGGGAAACTGAGATAGAAACATGATGAAAAAACAGTGAAGAGCATAAAATTTTATTCTGCGCAAAGAGAATCTTCTTCTGAGTTTACAACAAATACACCAAATCTTTATCTAAGGAGACATCCAAAATAATTTAAAACTACTCATCTAAAGCAAGAGAACATTGAGCTCTTTCAAGATCAGTATTTCTCCTAGGCTAGAAAGACTACATGCATTTTCAGAAGAGCTCCCTAAACATCTTCAATGTACTTCACATATCCACCAACAAAATGCACTACTGTATTCTCCACCAGCATGTTCCAGAAGCTCTCAGTCTTCCAGAAGCTGAACAGGAGTTCAAAAGAAAGCTGCAATCCTAACTCATAAATCTGACTCAACTTTTTACTGGCTTGTAAACAGCACCACGTTCCTGTCCAAAGCAGGAAATGCATTCAAAGGAAAGGTGGAAGTAGGAAATAGTCTGTCCAGCTCTGAATGAGATCTGGTAGGCACAATCCCAAGCACAGCTCCAGGCTGGGTGGTGAATGGCTGAGAGCAGCCCTGAGGAAAAGGACCTGGGGGTCTGGGTTGTTGAAAAGCTCAACATGAGGCTGCAGTGTGAGTGCAGCCCAGACAGCCAACCTAGTCCTGGGCTGCATCAAGAGAAGCGTGGCCAGCAGGGCAAGGGAGGGGATTCTGCCCCTTTACTCTGCTCTCATCAGACCCCACCTGGAGTCCTGTGTGCAGTTCTGAAGCCCCCAGAACAGGAAGGACATGGAAGTGTTGGAAACAGTCCAGAAGAGGGCCACAAAGATGATCAGAGGGCTGTAGCAGCACTCCTATGAGTTGGGGCTCTGCAGCCTGGAGAAGAGAAGGCTTCCAGGAGACCTTGGAGTAGCCTTCCAGGATCTGAAGGGGGCTACAGGAAGGCTGAGGAGGGACTATTGACAAGGGCTTGCAATGACAGGACAAGGGGCAATGGGTTTGAACTGGCAGAGGGAAGATTTAGACTAGATGTCAGGAGGAAGTTCTTTGCAGTGAGGATGGTGAGGCACTGGAACAGGTTGCCCAGGGAGGTTGTGGCTGCTCCCTCCCTGGAGGTGTTCAAGGCCAGGTTGGAGGAGGCCTTGAGTGACCTGTACTAGTGGGAGGGGTCCCTGCCTATGGCAGGGGGTTGGAACTAGATGATCCTTGAGGTCTCTTCTAACCTTACCATTCTATGATTCTGTGATTAGTACATTTGAGCCAGGTATCACCAAACTCTCATTTATCAGAGAAACTGGCCAAAAACCAGCTACAAGCTCTTCTAAGTAATTTGATGAGTATCTTAGAGCACGTAAAGACTGGGCTTATGCCAAGATACAGAGCAAACCACCCCAGTAGCATCACTGAATGATCTCACCCCATCACCAGACATTCTTGTCATCTTTATTTGATACTGTAAGCCATGACATACAGTTGCCTTACTTGACAGAGGTGACAGGAATCCAGCATAACGTGCTTCAATGCTGTAAGGTTTCTTCTACAGCAATATATTCATACAAGTGCTGCTGGAAAGCACTTCATCACTCTGCTCTACTGGCAGAATTTTACAAAGATGAAGCCTTTCTGACTGATTTACCTCAATAATTGCATCTCTGTGATGAAGCCAACCAGACAAAATGGGCTCAGGTAATAAAAATAGCACAGCTGCCTATCTACCCATCACCACATGTGACTACATCACTATTGTTTAGGATTCTGTAATTTGAGGACATCTGCTGATGAAGAACCTAGACAAGATGGTGCCAATGATGACAATTAGAGAAAAACATTTTGAAGAGTTTGCAGCTGATGAGCAGTCAAAGGATAGAACCTGCTATAGAGAGATTCAGTCTGACTTTATAGTTTGATGAGCCTCTGGTTTCTGTGCCTGCTCCCCAATCCCCAAAACATCAGCTATGACCAAGACTTCACACAGTTTCTCAGATACTTCAGAACCCCAGTGTCTTGCTGGTTGACTTTTGATTTGCTGTACAAATTCAAAGTTCAAGTATCAAACTTGCACACTGCCTTTGTGGGACACAGTACACACACAGAGATCCATCTCCATGTCCCTTAACACAGGTCTGGGAAGAAGGCGTTGAGTAAGCTGCTGCCACCAGCACAACTAATAAAGCCAGCTCACAGCTGCACTCTCTCCTGAAGTCATTTCAGGGCCACAAAGAACTCTGATCAGATGAATTACTTTCCTTGATATCCTCCTGTCTCACAACCTTCTTTCAGACACTCTTGTCACGTCACACAATGCATAAAAATAGGTCCTGTGAAGGGGGGAGGGGGGAAATCAAGGTGTCCCACAAAGATGAGAGCCAAAAGAAGACTGCTGCTGCCCCAGAATAATTATCATGGCCCTGAGTCTACTTGCTAAGTATGCCCAGTTCTCTCAGACAACTGATTTACAAAATGATCTGTGCTATCCCAGTATCTCTAACATAGAATAGCATCATAGATGATTTCAGTTGGAAAAGACCTTCAAGACCATTAAGTCCATCCAACATCTAACTCTTCATGATGTCCAGAAACTGGGTTGGATGTGCCTGGCCCAGTGGAAAGCACATCAATAGGGCAATCAAATATTCAAAAATCCAAAGTCATCAAATACCAACTGAAATTGGACTTGATTTAACTCCCAAGAACTGAATTTACAGGCTTGTTCTTCAACCAGTTTTATGCATTGCCAGTTGAAACACAGGGAGGTGAAATACTACTTTGCATGCTGCTAGACATTCAAATGCTCTTTGATAAAAACTTAACTCCAGAAAACCATAATAAAATTAATCTATGAGAACAAGTATGAGTGAACACTTTCCCATGTCTGAATTACCCACATTGCTCACCACTCCTAACATGTCAATATCAATATCAATATTCTTATTTTATAACTTTATTCTTATTTTAACACACTCCAGCATGACACACATGTAAACTGTCCTGTTCTTTTCAGTACCAGTTCTGGCATTTATGTCCCACAGGACATCCTGGTCACCAAACTGGAAAAACATGGACTGGATGGGTGGATAAGGAATTGGCTGGATGGTGGCACACAGAGAGTGGTGATCAAGGGCACAATGTCCACCAGGAGACCAATGCCAAGTGGCGTCCCTCAGGGGTCAGTGCTGGCACCAGTGCTGTTTGACATCTTTGTCAGTGCCATGGACAGAGGAATCAGTGCAGCCTCAGCAAGTGTGCAGATGCCACCAAGCTGTGTGGCACAGTCAACTTGCTAGAGGGCAGGGATCCATCCAGAGGGATCTGGACAGGCTGCAGAGCTGTGCCCAAGCCAATCTCATGACATCCAACAAGGCCAAGTGTAAGGTCCTGNTCTGGACTCATGATTCATGATCGTAGTGATCATGAAACTGAAGCTATTGCAAGAGAAAATGTATCAATTTCCAGGGAAATTCTGTTTACTGCCTTGAACATATCTCGATTACTCTTGACAGTTCAGTATAGAAAAGAAAGTTTCAAAACTAGAGTGCTTCCACTGAATTAGTGGGAAAAGATGCCAAAACAACTTGTATGTTCACAGAACGTGCCCCTTTTCCCCTCAACATAATATGCTACACCAAAACAATACCATTCATAGAATCATAGAATGTCAGGGGCTGGAGGGGACCTCCAAGGATCATCTGGTCCAGCCCCCCTGCCAGAGCAGGATCACCCAGACCAGATCACACTGGAACGCATCCAGACAGTTCTTGAATACCTCCAGAGAGGGAGACTCCAAGAGCTCCCTGGGCAGCCTGTGCCAGTCTTCTGTCACCCTCACAGTGAAAAATTCTTCCTCGGGTTCACCTGGAACCTCCTATGCTTCAGCTTCCACCCGTTGCCCCTTGTCCTGTCACTGGGCATCACCAAGAAGAGGCTGGCTCCATCCTCCTGGCACTCACCCCTTACATAGTTATAAACATTAATCAGGTCACACCTTGGTCTCCTCTCCAAGCTAACAAGCCCCAGATCCCTCAGGCTCTCCTCATAAGGAAGATGTTCAACTTCCTTTATCATCTTTGTGGCTCTGTGCTGGACTCTCTCAAGCACCTCCTGTCCTTCCTGAACTGAGGGCCCAGAACTGGATATAGTACTCCAGATAAGGCCTCAGCAGGATACAGTAGAGGGGGCAGGAGAACTTCCCTCGACCTATTAACCACAGCCCTTCTAACACACCCCAGAATAACATTGGCCTTCCTGGCCACAAGAGCACACTGCTGGCTCATGGCCATCCTGCCATCCACCAGGGGCAGGTCTCCCTTCACTGTTCTCCAGCAGGTCAGTCCCCAATCTGTACTGCTCCATGGGATTGTTCTTTCCCAGGTGCACGACTCTACACTTGCCCCTATTGAACTTCATTCAATTTCTCCCTGCCCAACTCTGTCTAAGCCTCTCTGAACAGCAGCACAACTCTCCAGTGCATGCCAGCCCCTCAAATAGCAACTAGAATTTTAACAACACAGAAACAGGATTCCTCATATAATAAATATTAGATACATTTTTCCTAATGTACTACAGAAGTTCCACAATAACAAACTCTTTCAAGTCCAGAGTTTATTTTACATATGCATTCTGCACATCCCTTAATTTGAACTTTCTGTTAACAGCCTGTATGTGCATGGATGTTTTCAGCTGCTTCTCAACATATTCATTTAATTAAGCAGATGTTCATCAGGACTCCTACTGCTATTATGAAGCTAAAAAGCTGTGTGCTCTCTTAATAAGGCACACAGCAAATGACATATTACCCAAGCACCAGGTAACTCCATTGCAAGATAAATTCTCAGAGTATTGCAATTAAAGGCCTGTTATTCAAGAAAATCGTGATATTTAAGCATTCTGAACTTTCAATAGCAGTTGTTCCAAATTCCTGACTGGCTTGACCACAGAGTAGGAAATAGTTTCAATTTCAAGGCATTGGGGGTGGTTGGGGAGTTGCTTTGCTTTTGATTTAAAGGGAAAAAAGTTCCATTCTCTATGAAGATTGTCAGCTTAAAGAATATACTGTAATCACACTGCTTAGGTTTAAACTGACTGAGAAATTAATTAAAAAAAAAACTTGTAACAACAACAACAATCTGCTTAAGGGTCCCAAGCATTAAAGCAGAGCTTGAAAAACAACAATCTCTCCCAGAGGCTTCTTGAGTGAGCCAGGCTCTAAGTGTCTTCCACCCCCTGCAAAAGACTCCTTCTCTGCTGATGGGTAAAAAGCTCCTTCCTATTTCTCGCTACTGAGTACTTAACTGGTGTACCTACACTATGGCTACACTACGGCTACACTACTCACCTTCCAAACATTAAGCAAAGTCATGACAACCCCACAGCTAAAGGTGGCATTAACGGCGCGTTACAAAGAGGAGAACGGAATGACATGAGCAAAGCTGAGTCCCAAGTGAGCCTCATCCCTCCTGCAGCCCAATCCTGGACTTCAGACCAGCGTCCGTGGTCAGTGCCCGCAGCTGAAAGCCTGAGCTGGAGGAGGAAAAGCTCTCAGAAGCCAGGGCGGTGCCATGCCCGCTCCCCGGGGCGCAGCTCTGGGGGCCTCGATGGGCAGCGAGCGCCAGCGCCTTTTGTGCCCCCCGTGAAGCGGAGGGCGCCTGGCCCCGGAGGCTCTGCCCCGACAGACTCAGCCCCGGGCCCGACTGTAGGGGACAGCCGGGGGCTGCTCGCCCCGTTCGGGCCTGCTCCCCGCCGCGCACCGAGCCGCTCCCCGCGGGCCGAGCCCTCCCCTGGCCGCGGGCAGAGGCAGGGCCTATGCCCTAGCGCCGACCCGGCCCCGGATGCACCCGCCTATGGAAGCGGAGCAGCGCCGGAGAGGGCCCGCTTCCCGTTCCCCGATCGGTGCTCAGCCGCCGGGAGCAGCGGACCGCATCCCCCCGCAACCGCGTCCCCCCTCGGCAGCGTCCGGCCGCCAGCGGGCCGGGCTGGTTACCTGCTGGCTGAGGGGGATGAGCGCCGCCATCTTCCTCCCACTGATTCGGGCAGCGGCCGGGGCGGGGGGAGCGGCGGCGAGCGGCAGCTCGGCTGCGCCTGGCACCGTGCGGCCCCGCTGGGCCGGGCCTGGGCGGGCGGGAGCCGGGGCACGCTGGGCTGCTGCTGCCGCGGAGCTCGTTGAACAGCTCGGGACACGCGTTTGAGGCGGGAAGGGTGTGGATGCGGCTTATCTGTCGGCGGCAGCCGTTCCTCACGCCGGGAAGCTGCTCTCCCGAACTGCGACAGCTCAGACACTGCTTTCCGCAGTCTCTGCTCCCAGCCGCCGCTCTCCTCCAGCGAAGTTGGCGGTGACCTACCTAGGCTGTGGACAAAGTAGGTCTAGGGAAGACTGCAGCAGCTCGGTGGAATAGTCTTCCAGTGAACTGAGTCATGTTCACCTTTGAGCGGCATGACCTGCATCCGTCTTTCTCCTGGACACTAAACCTTGTCAAAACTGACCTCGCTAAATTCCTCTACGATCACAAACTGCAAAGTCAACGTTTAAATATTGAACAGTAGCCTGAACGAGGCTAGATCATTGTGGCCACAGAAAAGCCGAATGAACAAGAATTTGTTGAGGAATAAAGGTATAGTGTGACTGTTCTTACAGCACATTCCAGTAACTTTCAGTCCTTCATCAGTGAACATGTTTTACAGAGGACAGCACTCAGACAAGCAGAAGCTAAAGAATCTGACCTCAGTCAGCCCACAGCTAGAAACTGGCCAGGCTGAAGTTGGAGTTCTCACAGATCCTCCTGCACCTTCTCTCCTTGCTACACAAAACTGTTCAGCCACTGTCAGAGTAGCCTAAAGGTAAACATGAAGTCATGGGCTCTGAGAGCCTGGCTGCAGTTTTTGCTGTATCTACAGCATTAACACTTAGGGGCTGGGAAAGAAATGCAGAACTGAATGACCTGAGAAGGGATGAAAGAGGCGACTGAACAAGCTACAGTAAGTCAGACAGAAAATATGTACATCCTTAATGGTAAAATTCCTCCATCATCACTGTATTAGGGAAAAAAAGAAACCACAATTAATTTTAACACAACTTCCAGGTACTGAATGTGCTCACTGCTGATTTCTGAAGGGAAAAAAAAAAAATTGGCAGACTACATTTAAACCGTTTTTCCTACTATCCAGTCTAAACCTCCCCTGGCACAACTTAAATGCAGCTGCAGTAATCCCTGAAACACTGACAGGTGCACAATAACTACAGCAGCTTAGCAAAGCTTATTTTCTTACTTTGAAGCATGTTGTGAAACATGCCTCAAACACCTGACATGCCAAAACCTTTAATGAAGTAATGGAAACCTTATTAGCATTTCTTCTTTAGCAAAATCAAGCATGAATTTTACCTTGAATATTAAACCATGAAAGCGTAAAACAGTTCCAATTTTTAGTGCTTTATTATGTCTGTTTTTAATATATTTTAGCAGGGTTAAGATATTTTTATTAAAAGTAAGAAAACTGGTCACAACATGCAATATTTACTATTTTGTTTTAAATCCTTTATTTGGTTTAAAACCTGTATTTGGTTTAATAGGACTGGACAACTATTGCAAGGTGTAATAACTGAAATCTCTATAGATTTGAGTAAAAAGTGTGAGCTTCTCTCAAACAACAATTAAAGATCTTCCTTCTTGATCATGTTCTTCACTGCTTTATCTTTTCTATTTTTTCCCCTATACTTCTTGTGTAGTTACTCAAAGTATTTTTCTTCTGTAAAGCTTTCTTTCTCCTGCTCTTCCTCAGTCTGCTTCACATCCATTTCCTTTTCAAGACCTTAATATTAAATATTGCATTTTTCTAGTGCTATCAGTTATGAACCTATTGGTTCTTGATCAGATTAGGCAGATTTTTTAAAATCTGTCAATAAAGAATTAAAAAAAAGACACAAGAATTTAACTTTACCTTTGTTTCTCCCCATGTTTCATCTCCAAAGTCCTCTGCATAGACCTCATCATCTGCTGTCAAGAAGTTGTCAAAAACTGCCAGCTCTCATCTTTGGAGGAAGAGACTAAAACTCACCCTAGGATGCCTTTCATTTTTTCCCTTTCTTTTTCTTTAACAATATACTCGTATCATATATTCAATGTAGAGCAATTGTGTCAAGAACTCCATAGATTTTTGCAGGTTTTCATGAAGAATTCTCTCGTTTTGGACAATTGTTTTCAGCAACCAAGCAAGGGGAGCTCCCTTCCCACCAGCTCCCACACTCACAGCCCTTGCTGGCAGCTGCCCCACTGCCCTCGCCCAACCTCCGTCCTAGAAAGACACCGTGACTGGGCTGGAGCGCAGTGTGGCCCCGAGGTGCAGGACCAGGACCGGACCCAGCACAGGCACAACTCTCACACCTCTAACTCATATCGGCGCGCGGCTTCGCGCCTTCAGAGCCTCGCCCGTCCCATGGCAAGCTCTGATTGGCTGCGTTTCCTTAACTGTTTGTGAAGCTGAATCCGATTGGTTCAGAGCCCCGCGGGGAGGAGCGGCTCGCCACGTGCCCGCGGTGGCACTGGTCGGCGCCCTGGTAGACTGGCCGTACTATGCCTTCTCGGGATTGGCTGGAAGTCTGTGCGAGGAGCCAATGAGGAAGTGGGATGTTGGAGAGTCAGTGTTTCCGGGATACAGCCCGGCTTTGACTGCGCTGCTCTCGGCCTGCGGGAGTTGCTGCTGCCGCCGCCGTTGCCGCCTCAAGGCTCTTTGTCCCGCATGGCTCTGATCGCTCGGGCGCGGAGAGCACCTGAGGATGGAGGACAGGTGAGGCGCCAGCGCTCGCCCCGGCCTCCACGCTGCCTCAGTGCCAGCCATTCTGGGTCCTGGCCTGAGCAGCCGTGGGTCCCGCGGCAGTGAGCCGTGTGCGGGGAGACCCCACACAGGAGAGCGGGAAGAAGTGGCCCGGTGCGGGCTGGGGCGAGGGCAGAACCGTGGGAAGAGGTAGTGTCTGCTCAGTCCGGGGAGCTAGGAGCTGAAGCGGGGCGCCTGCCTTTGCTTCTGAGGGCTCTTTACATCCTCTTCTCGGCAGGGATACAACGATGCTCCCCTTCACATCCGGGCGAATCCTCCTTCCTCGCTCCTGTGGTGACGTTTCCGTTGCTGACAGAGGGTTGGAGAAAACTGGAAGAGCTCCGTTCGGCCGCAGCAGATTCCTAGAGGTGCGCAACGAGAATTTATCTGGAAGGCAGCGGTGCCAGGCGTCGGGAAGCGTAGCGCAGGCAGTCGGTGGACACGGAGCGAGGAGCGCTCCAGGCAGCGCTTTTCACACACGGGCGAGCTCAGCTCTGAGGAAGGCGGCGCAGCTGGAAAGTAAATTCGTGAATCGAAGAAAGCAGATGGAGTCGCAAAACACTGACTTGGCCCTGAGGTCTTTGGGTGAAGAATCCTCTGCATCTGCTTCCAGTCAGGAACACCATGCAAGGGGCAAGAAGTACCTGAAGAGTTGTGCTACTGCCAGTGGGAACATGACACACAGTAATGCCTGTTTGAAAGAAGAGGAAAGTATCCAAAGCCTTAAAAAGAGTGGTGTAGTTAAACAGCAGCTTGGTTTGGATGGTGAAGAGGAAATGAGAGAATTGATGGACAGTTCTTCGGATTTTTCTTGTGGAAATGAGAATTGGAAGGATGTTACAAGTGATTCTCAAGGGGGTATAAAGGTAAATGGAGACTTTGGATTATGCATTTTTATTTACACCTTCATAAAATTGTGTTCATAGGTCATGTTTAGATAACACTAGAAACGAGAAAGTTTTAATTTGTGGCTTGTTTGTGGTACAACTTAACTTTAAAATTACTGAAGTTTGCCCATCGTAATTTGGCTTGGGTTTAGTGATTTAAACATAATAAATGAGGTGACACATCAATTTCTTTTTTGTGTTCTGCTAAAGAGTAAGACTCCTATTTCATCAGGAATGCCTCCTCCACCTCAGAAGGCAGCTTCACCAACAGAGGTATCTAAAGCATCTTACAGCAGAGACTTGATGAAAAATGGTTTTGGTGGAGCTAATTCACCAACAGCTTCGCCAGCCAGCAGAAACCCATCAGTGCAACATAACCTGAGACCTCAGTCACTGTCCTCTGTGAAAGACATTGCTGTAAAGACTACTCTGCCTGGAACAGGCAACACCAAGCAATGCCAAATATCACTTGAAAGTGACAGAAGTGAAATAAAATCATTGGATGACTTATTTTCAAAAGCAACTGATTCAGAAGATTCAGTTAGCAGCAGCTCAGATGGTAAGTGAATTCTAAAACATTGTCTGGGTAGACTTGGAATGAACTGTGCTAGGAATCTGCTGATGATTTTGTTAATAAAGATGGGTCAGTGCTCATAGAATAATGGAATGGGATGAGTTGGAAGGGACTGTAAAGATTAGCTAGTTCCAACCCCCCCACCATGGATGGGCAGGTTGAGAAAAACACTTGGAAAGGATTCACTGGTTTAATTTTACAGGAATCAAGGAATTATGTTGATACTTTTTTTTTTTCTGGTGTAATGTATTTTTCTTGCCTTTTGATTTGATGATTTCAGTTTAATGATGCTTCTGTGGGTATGCTTAACTATCATGTTAAAACAATGGCAGCATTTAGAATGGTTTTCAAGTATCAAGTGTTCTAATGAGTCTGAGTAAGAACAAGGGTAAATGAGGGCCAGCAAGACCCCCCTTAGCTTGAGTTTCACAGATCCAGCAACAGGCAGAAGAGGGAGGAAACTTCAAAAGAGCTGCTGCTAAGATAAATGTCTGAGTGACTGCTGTCACTTTTAAGTAATAGTTTAAAGAATGCAGCCCTGATTTATTCTGTTCATTTTTCTTGCTTAAGAGAAAATGTATTCTAACAACATGCAGACTCTCATAGCAATATGTCACTTGATTGCAGACTTCAGACTGAATATTCTGAGTCTTGATGATTTGGCACCAAATACCACTAGTGAGGCAGCAGAATTAAAGCAGAAGGTAAGTGGAAAATCCCTGCTATCACCTATTCCTCTCTGCCTTTGGTGGAGGATGGATATTCTAAAGTAAATGTTTCTGTTCTACTCATGGGCTCTCTTCAGTGGACATGTCTCACTAGCTGAAAGATCAGAATTTTACAGTCTAATGAAACCTGACCACATCTTTTGCAGTGCCTGCATTTCTTTACAGTTTGCAAGGTGACACAGAAGGGCAATGTTTTTATGTCACAGAACAGCAGCTGTCTCTCAGATCTATGCAGCAGACCAGAGGAAGAATGGAAGCATATTCTAGGTTAGATTTTGTTCATTCTCCTAACATACATCTGTTTGGTTTTACAGGAGACAGACATTCAAGTTACTCAAGCATCCAACAGAAATCCAAATAAAGATACATTCTTGGTGGAAAAAGACCAGGCTTTGCTTAAAATGACAAATGCAGTAACTGGTGTGAATGATGCTTCTGAAGGAGGTAATGAAAACAGTGGGACAGAAGCAGAAATCTCTGAGCATTTAAGTGGAGTTTCTACAGATTCCCCTAGACACAAACAGGATCACCTCTGTCATGATGAAACAACTGTTAACTCTGAATATTCTGAAGACTTTGAAAGGTCTCTGTCTGCAACAGACACAGGATCTGCACTGAAAGAGTCAGAGGAGTATTCTGAGAGCAGTACCTGTTCTGGAAAACACCCATCTTCAGCATCATCTCCTTCATTTACCAGAAAGCTGCATGGCCAGGTGCACAGAGTCACTGTCAAAGAAACTGGGGTTCAAACAGTAGATCCCTCGTTCACCTACTGCTGGCCAAAGGGTAAGTTCACAAGATGTGGGAGTTCTCTGACTAGGGCAACCTTTATATTTTATGTGGTATCCTTGTGAAGTTCTTAGTTTCAGTGCTGGCTTCCTCTGGCAGACATTAAATTCAAAGCTTTCTAAAGCCCAACACTCAATTCTGCTGTCTAGGGAACATTAGGATGGGACAACAGTACAATAACTTAGCACTGGTTTTAGCTAAAAACCCCAGCAGGAGCTCTGGCTGAGCTAGCATTAGTTAGCCATTAATATTAACTAGCATTAAGTGACAGCTTGTGGTAGCCCAAGTGGTGTTCTCAGAAGGAATTCAGCATTTTAATTGTATCTTTCCTGTTATAAACAATTTTATTGTGTTCCTGAAATGATCACCTATGGTACAATTGTTCCTTGCTTTGTGTTTTATTTCTTGGGCAAGCACTAAGGCTTCATTTACAAAAGGCAGAGGTGACCTTTACCTCTTTCTCATTCCTCCCTCCCTTCACTTAAAGGAACAAGTGGTAGGAGCTGCTTCTTGCCATGCTCAAGGAGGAGAAAATAGCACTTCAGGGCTCAGGGTTAGAAAAGATGCCTCCTGCTGTGGCACATAGCACGAAACTAAGAGTACAGAAACTGTGGAGGTCATAGGAGTGGTTTTTGTTTGACAGAATTCTGTTAAGCTCTACAGTTGTCTCCCACAGCATCCTTCTGGTTAAACTGAGGCACTGTGGTCTGGATGATCAGGTAGTGAGGTGGATTGGGAACTGGTGAAGGAAAGAAGCCAGAGAGTTGTGGTCAATGGGATGGAGTCCAGTTGGAGGCCTGTAACTAGTAGAGTCTCACAGGGGTCAGTACTGGGACTTCAGTTCCATATATTCATCAATGACCTGGATGAGGGCACAGAGGGCACTGTCAACAAGTTTGCTGATGATGCCAAATTGGCCTCTGCCCACCCATCCAGCCTGTCAAGGTCCCTCTGCAGTGCTGTCCTACCTTTAAACAGATCCAAACCTGCTCCTAACTTGGTGTCATCTGCTAACTCGCTGATGCTGGACTCAATCCCCTGGTCCAGATAATCAATAAAGATATTGAGCAGAACTGTGCCCAGCACTGATCCCTGAGGGACACCACTAGTGACAGCTGCCAACTGCATGTGGCACCATTCACCACCACTCTGTGGGCCTGGCCCTCCAGCCACTTCTTGACCCATTTCAAAGTGAATCTGTCCAAGCCAGGAGCTGCCAGCTTTGCCAGGAGCTTCTTGTGGCAGAGGGTGTCAAAGGCTTTGCTGAAGTCCAGGTAGACTACATCCACAGCCTGCCCTGCATTCACCAGTCAGGTAACCTGGTCATAAAAGGAGATCAGGTTGGTCAGGCAGGACCTGCCCTTCCTAATCCCATGCTGGCTGGGCCTGATCCCTTGGCCATCCTGTAGGTCCATTGTGATGGCACTCATGATGACCTGTTCCATAACCTTGCCTGGCACTGAGGTCAGCCTGACAGGTCTGGAATTTCCTGGTTCCTCCTTCCGGCCCTTCTTGTGTGTGGGCACCACATTGGCAGCTTCCAGTCTTTGAGGACCTCTCCAGTGAGCCAGGACTGTTGACAAATGATGGAGAGTGGCTTGGCCAGCTCATCTGCCAGCTCTCTCAGGACCCTAGGATGGATCCCATCTGGTCCCATGGACTTGTGAGGATCCAAATGGCTCAGCAGGTCACTTACTGCTTCCTCCTGGATTACAGGGGGACTATACTGGTCCCTGGCTCCATCTGCCAGTTCAGGAGGCCAGCTGTCCTGGAGACAACCTGCCCCACTGTTGAAGATTGAGGCAAAGAAGGTGTTAAGTACCTCTGCCTAGTAGGTCAAGAGAGGTTCTCCTGCCCCTCTACTCTGCCCTGATGAGGCTGCATCTGGAGTACTGTATCCAGTTCAAGAGGGACATAGAACTGCCTGAGAGAGTCCAGCACAGAGCCACAAAGGTGATTAAAGGAACAGAACATCTCTTACAAGATGAGACTGAGGAGGTGTGGCTCTTTAGCTTGGAGGAGGCTGAGGGGTGACCTCATTAATGTTTGTAAATGTGTAAAGGGTGAGTGCCAGGAGGATGGAGCCAGGCTCTGTTTGGTGATGCCCAATGACAGGACAAGGGGCAATGGGTGGAAGCTGAAGCATAGGAAGTTTCATTTAAACATGAGGACTTTTTTCCCTGTGAGGGTGACAAAAGATTGGAACAGGCTGTCCGGGGGGTTGTGGAGTCTCCCTCTCTTGAGATACTCAAAACCTATCTGGACATGTTCTTGTGTGACCTGCTCTGGGTGATCCTGCTCTGGCAGAGGGTTGGACTGGATGAGCTTTGGAGGTCCCTTCCAGCCTCTGACGTTCTGTGGCAACTGCTGAAGCTGAACTGAGCTCTAGCACTCAACCTTTCCACTCTCCAAACCCAGTAACTCCCTCTTTATCCCATTCACAGCAAGCACCTCTGCAGTACTTGATCCACCTGTAGGAAACAGTTATGTTGATCCAGTGCCTATTGCCAGTCATGTCATCAGCATGGATGCAGTAGAAGGTACTGAAAAACATTTTGCTTATTATTTTACTAATTTTTTTGCATCTAAGCCTTCCACTCAGCTTGTTTAGCATTTACTCTCTGCCTGTAACATGTCGCTGAGGTACACATTCTCCATTTCTTGCAGCCCTGACAGCATACAGCCCATCAGTTCTTGTTTTAAATGCCATGTTGAAACAGCACTTGATGTTGACTCAGCAGTTTGTAGAGAACATTCAGCACCTTCACTTATCCATTGTGGAGTCACTGGAGAATGAGAAGTTCCACTACCACAGCCTGGAAGAGGCTAAAGAGGTATTTAGCATGGACCACACAGCAGCCTAAATAGACTACAGGGCATATTCCTTTCCAAATGCTTCCAGTAGTTGCAACAAACAGATTTTTTGGCATGTTATTCATGAATTAAAATTCATATTATCACTGAATAATTACCTCATAGAAGGGGGCCTACAGGAAGGCTGGGGAGGGACTATTGATAAGGTCTTGCAATGACAGGACAAGGGGCAATGGGTTTAAACTGGCAGAGGGAAGATTTAGACTGGATGTTAGGAGGAAGTGCTTTACAGTGAGGGTGGTGAGACACTGGCACAGGTGGCCCAGGGAGGTTGTGGCTGCTCCCTCCCTGGAGGTATTCAAGGCCAGGTTGGATGAGGCCTTGAGTAACCTGTGCTAGTGGGAGGTGTCCCTGCCTATGGCAGGGGGTTGGAACTAGATGATCCTTGAGGTCTCCTTCCAACCTTACCATTCTATGATTCTATGTTAGTAAGAAGTCAGGAGTTTACATAGCAACAAAAGCAGTCAAGTCCTCCTGGAGGCCACATTTTTGACAGACTAATAAGATTTTTGCTGGAACATTCTGCTGTGCTCAAACCAGTGACAGAGTATCAGTTTCTGTGGCTAGTATAAAAAAAAAATGCAGCAATGCAGCTGTCTTGATGTGAAAATTATGTGGTTAAATACTTCCTGGTATTCAATAATAAAGAAATTTTTACATTAACACTTCTTGCAGTACATCAAGACTCACAGATCCCCACCTCTAACAGTTGAGCAAGCACGTGAAGAAATTAGGAGAGCACAGGAGGACAAGCTGCATTGACTCTGGATTTTAAGTCACATTTACAGATCTCAAGCTGGAAGAAGAAACCCATCCAAACTGCTCAGGTAGTTAGTACAGATCACTCCAGTAAACAGTTTATAACTGTATTTTAATATACATCATTCATTTTCTATACCTAATTTTTTTTAACCAGGCAGGAACTTTGAAGCCAGATTGTGCAAGTGTTCAACAATACAGAAACCAAGAAACCACTTCCTTCTTGAGGGAGTGTGGCCTGTGCATGTTTATCATGTAGATCGTGTGATCTGTGATCACATCTGTGATCGTGGTAGAAGTGAAAGTCTCTGTACTACAGCAACCCCAGAATGTGATCATAGCAAAAAAAAAAAAGACCAGAGCCTGACCTTAGGGCTGTATTTAAACAGTTTTGTGTATATTTAGCCTTACAAAACCAAGCACAGGATGAATTCAGTGCAAGAAAGGCACATAACCACCCTCTGGGAATCCATTTGCTTCCAAGTATGAGCCACTAGTTTATTTCTAGAAAAGTGTTTATTGGAAGGCAAAACAATAAAATTCACAAGTTGGGTAACATACAGATGTTGTATGCTGATTCACAGACAGTTACAGTTCCACAGCTACAGTAGATTTAGAACAAACTGATATTTCACCATAGTAACTGAATGGGTTTAAGAGGGCTTCTGCTATACAAACAAAAGAATCTGGAAGAGGTTACCACCACACAGACCTCGAGTGGAATGCAGTGTCAGGGTCTAACATCTTTAGCTGGTGGTCTCTGGAAACAGTTACAAAACGTTTTTGTTTCTCATTTAGAGTAAAGGAAGTTTCCAAGAATGGTTCATTGTTAGAAACCTGCAGAGCAGAGAAAGTGATTCTCTCTTCTACTGAACTCTAATTAGCTTTTATTAAAGGGTATATACAAAAATATAAAAAGCTTAAAGAATGTCTTCCATTACAAAGCGTTGAACATCCCTTAGCGCGCGTGAAAAGCTAGAGCAGTGAACCCTCGTGTTCTGAGCAGAGGTGGGACTGCAGCAGCTGGTGTGCAGGGGTGGGACTCGTATGGTAGGTTCTAACAAGCTTGCACAGTGCTCATAGGTCACCTGTACTGGAACTAGATGCTTCATTCCCCTTTTAGACATTAGGATACACTGCTCAGCATCAGTCTGACTTGATCCCAAGGCAGCACCCCTCCACTTCAAATAGAATTAACCTTTTGAGAGAAATAAACACACATTATGGAACTAGAGAATACACAGCCACATCAGATAATGTCTGTATAGCACAGGAATGAATGACCACACAATCTCACACCAGGGACAGCTTGGCTGGGCTCTAATTCTAGTAGAAAACTGGTAACTAACTAAAAAAGGTTGTAAAATAAATGAAGGTTCTTAAACTCACTATGACTGCCCTTTGTTAAAACACTAAGCCCCAAATGTTGAAGTACATGTCCTAGCTTTCCCTTTTTTCACCACAGTTCTAAGTGGGATTCATCTGTCACTTCCTCCAGATTTTAATCAGGATTTATACAAGTTTAATGTTTTGCAGAAGATGCAAAAGATCTTTCTTCAGAGTTTTATTCAGGTGGTGGAGGGTCTGGTATTTCACACTTCACTGAAACAATAGGGAAGAGAGTTCTTAACACATCCTGCAGTGACCTACACTGTCTGAGATGTCTCATGAAGTGAGCTCTTTTAATAAAGAATTTTTCCTTTTGGGTTTTATTTGAACCCATTTCATTGCACAGAGCTACTGCAGCCAGACAGAACTGACTTCGTTCAGCATGGCAATCCTTCATCCTTAATTGTTGGCAGGTATAGTTCTGCAGAGTCTGCATTATGCAAAAATCCATCGTTTGGGTCATTGTCTTCATCTCTGAAGAAGCACCTCCATTCTCTCTGAACCCTTTCTTGCACTGTAGTGAGTTTAATGCTAGTTCTGGCTTTGGCAGAACACAGCTAATTGTAGGGAACTCGGAATTGGGAAGGGCCAAATGGCACAGTCTAACTTCATTCCACTAGCCCTCTTGTGGTGTGGCTCCCTCTGGGATTGCTTCTAGTTTTTGGAGGGTAACACTCAAAGATGCAAGCTCTAGGTATTGCAGCCAGAAGTGGCTGACACAACACAGGCTAATTAAATTACTGTTTCAGTAATGAGAATGCAACACAACTCCCCAAAATGAAAAGATGCCCTGTGATGTTCATCACAGCATGTCCACTTACCTATTTTCCATCCTATCCATTACATTAGAAAGAACTAAGAGTTACCAGTCTTCTGATTTGGGATTCTACTCTACAAGTAAACAGGGCACAAACCACTATCAAGTCTGCCCAGGTTTTAAATTGCTCAGAAACATTCACTTACATTCATCTCTGGCCTTCATGCGCGCGATAAACGAGTAACTCTTGTTTCTTCGGTAGTTTTCGTAGGGGTCATCCAATGCAACTCCCACTCCTTTATACTGATCCCATTTGTCTCTGATATCCCCTCCTTTAATTGGATCCTGAATTCCTTGTTCCTTGGCTCCCAGTCCACCAGATCCACTCCACCCTGCAAAAGGGACATGACGTTGCAGTGCTGTAACTACTACATCAGCATCACTCCTAAAAAGTTTTCAGGAGGCCAAGAGGAAAAACAGCACAAATCCAACCTGGCCAGCCACCTCTGCTGACCTACACTGGGGAGATGAAATATTTTACATACAGAAATTCTATTTGCTCCCAAATTTGCAACCCTGTTTCCTATTTCCTTCCCATGACCTTAGAATACCATGGGATAACTACTTACAAATACCCATTAACTGTCGCCAAGAATGTGCTGCCTTTGCTTCTTGGCATCTTACCCATTTTCACAAGCATTTGATGGCCTTTATTTTCTTCTCCAAGCCTTGATTCAGGGATAGGAGGCCCAGAACTGGAGCCCAAGCCAGCAGAAGAACTAAGGAAATAAAAAAAAAACAAATTAAAGAACAAGTGATCGTGTTCTGACACAAAGAAAGTTCTGTTCAACATGAACACCCAATGCAATCCCAGGCACTCCACTGAAACAGTGTTTTGTAAAGGGTATTAGATGGTGGAGTTATAAAGGTGCCAAAAACGCCCTCTGCGTACAAAGGAAATCAAACACAAGTTTCCTAACAGCACTCAGAGGACTCCTCCTGCTTCCTTGGAAGGCACACAGAGCCTTCAGAGCTGCAGAGTGTTTTGTCACAACAAAAAGCCACTGAAACAGAGCAATATTCTCGCTCTAAGTGCACAGAGCATATCACAGTATCACAGTATAAGCAAGGTTGGAAGAGACCTCAAAGATCATCAAGTCCAACCCATTACCACAGACCTCAAGACTAGACCATGGCACCAAGTGCCACGTCCAAACGTGCCTTGAACACCTCCAGGGACGGTGACTCCACCACCTCCCTGGGCAGCCCATTCCAGTGGGGAATGACTCTCTCNTTGCCTCCTCTCTGCTGAATTAAGTTCCCAGCAGATATCTGGCAGGTTAAAGTCACCCACAAGAACAAGATCTGATGATCTTGAGACAGTCTCCAATTGCTTATAGAATGCCTCATCTGCTTCTACATCCTGGTTGGGTGGTCTGTAACAGACTCCAACCAGGATGTCAGATTTGTTAGGCCTCCCTCTGATTTTAACCCACAGGCTCTCAATCCCTTCGTCCTCCACCTCAAGTTCTGTGGCACAGAGTGACTCCCTAATATACAGAGCCACCCCCCTCCTCTTCTCCCTTGCCTGTCTCTCCTGAAGAGCCTGTATCCCTCCAGTGTAGCACTCCAATCATGCCTGTTATCCCACCAAGTTTCTGAAATGGCGACTATATCACAGTCACCCTGGTGGACCAGGACCAATATCAATTACTTCTGCTTTTCTCCTGTTTGTTGAAATGTTTATTACACCCAGCTGATGAGAAACATCCCAGGTACAAAGAGAAATAACCAAACAGAACTTACGGAGGAGTGGGGCTGCGAGACCGGGATCGGCGTCGCCTTCCTGGTGAGTATGATTTTGACCTTGATCGTGACCGTGATCGGGAGCGGCTGTGCGAGGAGCGGGACCTGCTCCGGCTTCTGCAGAGGGAAATCATGTGAGAGCAGATGGACAAGCTGGCAGAACAGCACCCAGGGCTCCTCAGTTGGCCACAGTTCCCAGAAGTTGGCTCACTGCACTCTTACCTGGACTGAGAGCGTGAATAGGATCGTGACCGAGAGCAGGAGCGGGAGCGTGACCTCGAGTAAGAGCCAGATGACTTTGAAGACCGCGAGTTGGAGCGGGAGGACGAGCGCCCTCGGCTTTTGGAGCGGCTGCGAGACCGAGAAGGCCCACTGCAGAGACAAAACCAGAGACAGCCCTGACACTCCTGGAGAAGCATGGCAAACACACTTCTCATCAGCTTCATATTACACACAAGTGCTGTATTTCTGCAGCAATCCAGTGAAAACCTGAGTGTGGCAAAAACTATTTCCTGCAGGATTACAAAAATTCCAGGTCAGTTATTCCATCAGCACATTGCTGACCGAACTTTCCCTCTCCATTTAGCCCAAGGTAATCCTATCACTTTGCAAACACCCAGCACACATCAGAAGCAGTGGGCAGGATCTCTTACCTGTTTCTCTTCTCCTGACCTTTCCTCCGCCTCGCTCTCATTTTAGCTCTGAAGAACTCATACAGTCCGTTCTGCTCCCAGCCTTCACTGCAACAAACCACACGCAGAAGCCACATCTGTAAAACTTTACTTGGATCAACAGAGACATTCAGGATTTCCACTAGATTTTGTAGGGAGCAAAAGGCCCAAGGAAGAAAGTCTTGCAAGTATCTGAGTTAAGATCAAACAGCAGTGCAGTTTAAAATACAAGAGCACTCAATTCAGCATTAAGAGAACCAAGACAGAGGTGAAGGAAGAGAAAGGCACTTGTGGTTTCAGAGAGTTTCTCAGGGGATTTTCCTTACCATATACTTTCAGCTCTACCTACTCTTACCTGTTTCTAGGCCTGTCATGAGATGGTGGACTATAAAATGCCTCAACTGCAGCCAGTAGTCTGTCACTGGGGGGCATTGGGGGTGGAAGACGAATATCTTTAGGGTCTAAAGGTTTATACTCATGGTCTTCGAGCTGCCAGAAACAAAACAAATTACATTAGTGTCATGTGTCATAGAGTGGCTACCTGAAGAGAAAAATACAGATTTAACTCCATAGGGATCTCACATTTCACTACTGAGGAAAAAAAAAAAATTGTCCACAAGTAAGGATTCTGCAGCTGACCTGATGCCTTCTTGTGCTAGCACAACCATTATCAGTTCTGTGAGAAAAGCCAGCACTGCACAGGTCACAGTGTTAACTGGTTCCCAGGGAGATGAAAGGCAGATCTCATCTATCCACCTTTTGCTAATTTGCTGGGTAGAAGCCTGGCAAAACCTGATGCATGCTGAGAGTAACAAGAAGTTAAGAGATACAAGGTTCATCTCAAACACATAATGTATAAATGTATACCCCCAAAGATATTGGAACAGAGACAGTTCCTGTTCTCTGTCATTCTCTGCTTGTACATGTAACATTAGTGTTGCAAAACATCTCTGTAAGAAAGAACTCTGAACACAAAAACAAGGACACAGTGGCCACATCAAAGCTGCAGGGTCCCTCTGGTCATCTGAAAATCATGGGGATTTCCAATTTTTTAAACACAGGGTAAGATTTTCAAGAGTGAATTTAGTCTTTCATGTATATGAGGTCAAACAGCTTTCATCAGCACACAACCCCTGAAAAGGTTAACATTTCCACTATCTTCACCCTTCCCCATCCTGCCCCTGTATGCCCTGTGACAATCTCTGCTGAGGGCTGCTGGATTGAAAGATTTGAAATGATAAATATCCACGCTAAAACCATCCCAGTATTCATATTTTACTGTGCTAAAACCATCCCAGTATTCATATTTTACTGTGATCTTTGAGTCCTACTACTCGGGGCCCGTTTCAAGCACTTACTTTCACAAGTGGAGCCATCAGTCCAGCAGGAAGGTCGAAGTAGGGAACGTTTGGCACCAGGCTGGGATCGTCGTGGTTCATGTGAGGGGGGCCCTGCCGCCGCATGTGCGGAGGTTGCCCATTAAACCCGTGCGGGGGAGGCCCAAAATCGGGGTGCTGTGGCCCTCCCCAGGGAGGGTGCTCGCTGATTCCAGGATGAGGCAATCTGTGACCAGGGTGATGATGAGGAGGTCCAATTTCTGCAGAGTGGGAGGGTTAAAACATTTTATTTAGCTACAGAGAAAGGAAAGCCAATCAGAGATGTACTTCAATTAGCGCGTTCATCCTAAAAGCCAAATCTTGGCACCCGCACCCTTGCAGATACAGAAAAGCAACGTGACTGGAGGACTAGAGGCTGGCTACTGCAAGTCCACAGTCACAAGTATCTTGCAGTGCATCTCCCTCCCTGGCCAGAACAGCTGCTCTGAAGACATCCAGATACCTCAACCCTAAGGCACTGCTTACTTTGGGACATACTGTGGTCACAGGGTACCACAAGGATATGCTCAAGAACAAAAAGCTTCAGATGCACCAGGGTGATCTGCTTCTGCAGCCTAAATACACAGTCACAGCTCAGCAGGGACCTGTAAGTAGTTCTGTTTCTATGCCAAATTATCATATCTAAAGAAATAAATATGGCAGGAATTAACTCACATGAGTAGGTGACAAGAAAATACTTTGTTTAAAGAGGTGTTTCAAGAAGAGGTAGAAATAATATCCTGTTAAAACGAGGGAATGACATCCACCTAATCACTGATGGATGAGCCATCTGCCATCAATGCCAGGACACCCTCCTGAACTCAGTGCACTACACGGAGAAAAATGCAAGACTGAAAATCAACATCATCTGCAGCAGGACCAAAAGTTTTTCCAGGAAAAGCCATTATAACCACTGCCCAATCTACCTGACTTACCTTCATCAGAACTTGAGCACAGTATTAGCACAGCTTCACCACTTTCTAATTTTAGCCACCTCTTTTAACAGATCCTCTCCTCCTCTTGTTCCTCTCCATGGAACAACAGATGTTTGAGATCAACAATCCAAAATGAGGCATTTTTTTTTCTGAGCTTAAACCTTAATTTCCCCCAAGATAAGAAGTTGTTCTCCCTACTCCCTATGACAAGTCTTTAAAAAAAAAAGCCCTAAATGAACAAATCCAAAAGGAGAAGAAAAAAGAAAGAACAGTCGCTGCCAGAAGTTAATGTCAATTCCAAATATCTAGGCTCTAATTAATTGGTTTTCAATGTTTGTTGGATTTGTGGCACAGAATCTGTTAAGCCTAAAGCATTAACTCCTACATAGCAATGTAGTTGCTCTTTTAAGTGACTTGTCCTACAGAATCACAGCAGACTTTGCACTGATAAGGATCATTTCAGAACAGTCATAACTTCTGCATGTGAAACAGAAACTACACCGTGGCAGAACTACATCAGACTGCACCAAGGAGCTCACACCCAAACCTGAGCCACAAAGGCCAGGCAGGCAATAAGCTGGCTGTACTCTGACATCCCTATGTTCCAGCAAGACAGCAAAACAAACAGGAAGGAGAACTGGGGGCAAGGGTCACTTCAACAGACACTAGCACAGTATCACAGTATAAGCAAGGTTGGAAGAGACCTCAAAGATCATCAAGTCCAACCCATTACCACAGACCTCAAGACTAGACCATGGCACCAAGTGCCACGTCCAAACGTGCCTTGAACACCTAAGCAACATTAAGGCAGATACTTAAGAGAGCTTTTCAGTAAATAAAACAATAAAAGAAGGGTCTGGATGAGTATATGCACAAGAACAAATATTTCCAGCCTGCCTTCCGCTTAACTTCCTCCATTTGTGGAGGACACATCTGAAGAGCCCTAGTCTGGAGTGCAGGAGATGGACTTCCCAAGCAAACACCACTTCTCACCTTTGAGCTTCTTATTTTATAGTGAAATAGTCACAAAAGGGGTGTCTGCAGAGATGCTGACTGGAGCTGGGATTACAATTTCTAGTTATTAGCATCCATTAGGGAAAGCGAGCAAGCATCTGACCCTGCACACATTTCATCCTGCATTGTTAGCAGTGCTTCCCAAAACCCCAAACTCAACATTTCTTGGGAGAACCACCAAGTCCACCAGAAACCAGCTGTCACCCCAAAGCACTGAAGAATTTCAAGGTTAGAAAACCTGGCCTGGTACACACTTTACCTTGAGGAAAATCCCCCTGGGGGTAATCAAAACGATGAGGATAAGGAGGCCTTTCAAAGGGATGGCGAGGTGGAAAATCATCCTGCATGAAGCGAGGTGGAAAGCGGTTGAAATTATGCGGATGCGGGGGCTGGTTGAATTGGGGATGTTGCTGATGTGGAGGGAATGGGCCTCTGAAGTGAGGTGGCCGCTGCATTCGAAATGGAGGTTCCCTTTGACCCCCACCCCATGGAGGCTGCTCGTGCTGGTTGTTCCACGGTGCTTCAAACTGGTTGTTCCACGAAGGATCGGGCTGGTTGTTCCAAGGTGTCTCTCGCTGATTGTTCCAGCCTTGATCTCTCTGTTCATTCCACATTCCTTCATGGTTGTTATTCCATGGAGGACAGTGAGGTGGTCCCTAGCAGTGAAGAGAAGCTTGGTCATTAGGCTACAAAAGAAGCTACATTCTACAGTAAATCTAGAGTAAATCTACATTTTGCACGGCAAAATAAATTGGCAGCACGCTCAAGTGAAAACAACTTTCCAAACACAAGGTCTGAACAGCTGTAGCTTCAAAGACAAGACAGGAAAAAGCCAAACTGTTACTGAACCAAGCAGCTCTACACTCAAACCAGCACTTCTTGATCTCCCTGTTCACAGGGAAAGTCTGATGGCTGACAAAGTAAAATATGATTTATACTTTGTCTTTACTTTGGCTTGGAATCAGAAAGCCTAGCGTTTGAATCTGGATACATTCCCTGTCCCAGGTTGGGAACTGTAAGGTTAAAAAAGTCCTCTAGGGACTAGATGATTGTTAATTCAACCCCATAATTCTGCTATCTCTTCATAAACTCACAGCAAGGCAGCTTGTTGTCCTTTCCTGCCCCTCCAGCCTTGTGTCAGGCAGGAGCTGCACTATCGGGACAAACATGTAAGGATAAGCCTGGTTTGGGGCCTCCAGAGGCTGTGCTTAGGCCTCTTGGATGGCAGAGGCATGGTGGGGGGAGGACTGGAGATGATAGATTTAGTTTTGGGTTAGGGGCAAATTCAGGGGGTTCACTTATGGATTCTGTATCTGCTTTGCAATTTCTATCTGTAACTCTCTCTCCAAATGTAATTTTCTCCAATTCATTTGAGAGCTTCACTCTGTTGGTTCTTTAAACCCATGACACTCCCACAACCCAAATGGTCATTCTGAATCTCCACCTCCCTCTACATCTTGCTTCAGAACTCTTTCTTACCTGTTGTTGACCCCATGGTGCAACAGGGTGAGGCTGGTCAAACCAGGGTGGTTTATTTGGAGGAATCTGATCGTGAGATCCAGGGCCACGTGGTCCAGAGGCAGAATCCTGCACTGCAGACCCTGTTGTGTCATACTCTGTAGAACCAGCTAGAGGCAGCTGGGATTTACCATCATCTGGAACAAATTGGAGACCATTATAAGCATCCAGCTCATATGTGGTTAATAAAACACCAGCACACCTACAACAGGCTCTGAGTTCTGTAAGGTGTGTAAACATTCTGCAGAAAGCTACTGCTGGGAGAAAGGGTTTCTGACTTGTTTAACATTGGTTATTTTTACATATAAGCATCAGACTGCACCAGCTGCAAGACTCCAGTTTCAGGCTTTTACCTGAACCAAGCCTACATAACCTGGCACCTCACTACTGAAAAAGGAGCAAAAATATCTCTGTGTTGCCACCCACTACTTTCTGCACAGGTGCCCCGAACATGTCAGTACCTGCTTGTGTAACCGGAGCAGATGGTGGAGCAGAGGCTGGTGCTGCTGTGGGGGCTTGAGGTGGGGGTGTTGATTTCACCTCATTCTCTAGAGGTGGAATTTGTATTTGCTGCTGCTGCTGCTGTGTTAAACTGTTTACAAACTCTTCGTGTTGAGTTTTCAAGTTCTGGATCTGCTGTTGGAAGGCTACTTGTACAGGCTGTACTACTGTTGCGTATTCAGTGATCAGATTTGCCTGAGAAAAGGAGATAAATGAAGAACAAGTTAACACTGTACCTAACACTGTTATCCTCCTTGCTCATTCAGAAGCTCCCATCCAGGAAATGCCTGAGAATGCAGGATGACCTGCAAGCAGAACCTAGCCATGAGCCATAGAGCTCTGGGAAGATTTCTAAACCATTATCCAAAGGCTGGAATCCACTGCCTGAAGATGAACAGCATTCATTACTAATGGAGAAACAAATAGCTCCTGCTGCCACAGTTTTTATGCTCAGCGTATCCCATCTAAAAGCTACAACTCTTTGGTTTTATTTTCACCACTGTGCTGGTTTGAGGCTAATTGGAATATTTTAATGGAGAAAATTATACTATAGGCTGTGAAAGAAAAAACAATGGTGATGTCTACTTCACTCAAAGGCTTGCTGAGATGTATAAGAAAAGAATACAAAACAAAGATAAGACACTCGGGCTTGCACTCTCTGGCTGTCCAGCTTCTGGCCCCCTCCTCTCTGCCGAGTAACCTCACTAACCACTTTTCTTCTAACCCCCCCTGGCTGATCCTCCAAACTCAACTTAAGTGTAAGGCAAACCCTGGGGTAAGGTATAAGGATGGGGAGAAGGTGGAAGGGTGGTTGGAAGCCCCTCCTGGGGTTGCTGATTTCTGGGAGGGGTGTTGTGTTTCTGTATTACCTTTAATTTGTGTATTTATGTAAATATTCCTGTCTATTGTGTATATCTCTGCTTGTATATTGTGCTGATCTGTAAATAAAGCTTCATTCCTTAACTTCCAGCTGGCAGAGCCTAGTCTGGGGGATTTTACAAAGTGGGGGGGGGGCAGGGAACTCCCAAACCATCACACCACACATTCATTTCCACTGCCAAGTCAGTCCATGACTGTGGCAATTACAAACCCAAAACAGACTTCCAGGTAGAATCCAGCAGCTGGATTGTCAAATGTTTGAAATCACAAGACTGTTTCATATAAATTTTGTTAGTATTTACCTTTAAAAAAAAAAAAAGGAAAACATTTCCTCAATTTGTTTTCAAAGTATTTACATAAATAAGAATTCTTTTATGGCTAACCTGATACTGGCCAAGTCCAAGAGCTGGGCTCTGTAACTGCTGAATAATTGACTCATCGAAGTAGCCATTTTTTTCCCATAGTTGAAGAAGCTGCATAAATTCAAGAGTGAAAGGTTTTTAGAAATGATAAGAAAAACTGAGGCACACCATTTTTATCTCTCTAGCATTGTCAAAAAACCCAGGATTTCAGCACTTGTCTTTCCACCACTGAAAATTCAGATCCATCCTTCACAACTTTTAAATAAAGCCTAAATGCTTTTAAGTTCTAATGTAATGTACACACACTGTAAGAGATTTCATGAAGACAATCACACAAAAAAATTCTCAGTACTCCTCTTCCATCCTTCTGTTTGTTAATTTGCCTAGCACCAACCTAACAAAGCAAAGTGTTATCATTAAACAAAACCCAGATACTCACTCTGGCAATTTTCTGTTGCTTATCCTCCTCCACTGCTAGAAAACTGGTACAATAAATAGGTACAACCACCTTCTGCAAAGCAGCCAGAAGATCTCGTGCTTGCTTCCTCTGGCTTTGGAAAAGAGATGGGAAGAGAAGAGTTAATGCCTTTCACTAAGGGCATCCTAACAGTCAGTTCACCCCAACCTTCTCTACACTAAAACTAGCAAACTCAGAAAATGGAGAGTTCTCCCCTTTATATTTTTACTATAAAGCCTCATCTGGAGGGGAAAAAAAAAACCCCACCAAATAGGAAACAGCTGAATTTGATTATTAATGCATTTGCTCTTTCTACCAGTTATGGACACTTTAAGTCAACTGCTAAAAAATACATACATGAAAAAGTGACTAGTGAAACTAACAATGTATCCAGCAGAGAGAGAGACTTTACCAAATTCATCAAAGCAAACTGAAATCCATAACTTAGTTCATACCAGTGATGCAATACATCATTGATAAGGTAGATGAGATGTAACCGAAGCTCAAAGTGGGCTCCTTCGGCCGTGATGCGATTTCGCAGGTGCCCAGCCATCAGCTCACAGTGTGCAGGAGATTTTGCATTACTGAACATCCAGTTCTTGCCAGCCTCAGAAAAGCACATTTTAAACATTTTAAGTTAGTCTGATGTGTTCACTTCACACGGACTTCCTAAACTCTGAAATCAGGGAGGAAAGCTTTCAAGACACAGCTACTATCTCACCGACCACATGACACAACAAACAAGCTGCTGTTTACTCCACAGAGAAGCTCAGTATTCAAATTACCCTTAACCCAAAACAACACAAAGGAACTGCTCAGATTCAGATCACTTACTGAAATTGCATCTTTTGTACAAGTGTCAATTATTGGCTGCAACAAGTTGTCAAACTCATTCATATCTAACTGGGTTTCCTCCAAAACTTTCTGCATTTGTTGCTCAATGGCAAGGGCTACTGCTGATGTGACTTGTTCCTGGATAACAAATGAATGAAAAACAAAAGATTAGACTTCATCCAATGTTCTTTTGAAGAATTAAGCTGCTGTTCTCTTAGCCATCAGAAGCCTTTTAACAAGCAAAATGACCACACACAGCAGCCTTCTAGCATTTGAAAGGGACTACAGAAGAGCTGGAGAGGGACTCATTACAAAGGCCTGGAGTGACAGGAAGAGGTGTCATGGCTTCAAACTGGACTGCTTATCTTTAACCAACCTGTCTCATTGCAAGGAGATGCTGCTCCTGCTGCTGCAGGTTCCACTGACTCTGCTGGATAAGTTCCTCCACAGAAGGTGTGCCCTGAGGAGCTGGGATAGGTGCAGCTGGTGGGAGAGATGGTTGTGGCAGTGGCTGGATCTGTGCAGTGGCCTCGATATCTTGACTTTGCTTGCACAACACTATCAGACAAAGTAAAACTTTCAAAGTGAGCCTCAGAGAGAATTCTACCACCATCACATATACAAAACCAGTGATGATTCTGCAGCAGGCACTCATTCCTTATGTAAATGCTTTAAGTAAAATTAAAATTGTGCAGCCAAGGGGCGATAATGCAGAAGAGGAGCATCAGCAATTCTTCACACACTTTGAAAGTAACAAATCCAACACAAGCCAAGTCCCAGAGCTCCTGTGCTGGACCACCCTATTCTTGAGGGCCCTCCTGGCGCTGGGCTTTGTCGTGAGCCTATCACCTGTGGTGCAGCCCAGCCTACCTCCAGACCCGGGGGAGCATTTAGAGCCGCGGGCTGCGCTTGGCCAACTACCTGGAACTTAGAGGACAAGAAGAGGCTGCATATCAATGCTGGCGGATCAGAACGAGGCCAGGAGGGAGAAAAGTGGCTCCGCCAGCCGGGGCTGAGCGCGGCCGGGAAGCAGTGGTCGCGGGGGAGGGGAGCAGAGCCCGCCGCAGCCCTGTGCCGGCCCCGAGCCGCCGGCCCTGCACAAGGCGCGGACCCCACTCACGCTGCTGCTGCTCCAAGGCCAGCTTGTACTTGTAGTAGCCGTAGAAGTCGCCCCCGAAGAGGAAGGAGAATTTGGGGTTCTCCTTCTGCTTCTCCATCGTCATCTTCTCGAACTCGGGCCCATTCCGCGCCACGAACTGCGCCAGCTTGTCGATGACATTCCGCAGCTCCTGGTCTGTGGAGAGGCAGTGCCGTCAGCCCCCCGCCGGCCCCACCGCCGCCTCCCCGCTCTCCCCCACATCTTCCTCTCCCTCTCCGACCCGAGCCGGGCCGCTCTCACCGTCGGGCGGCAGCGGCATCTCCATGGCTGCGGGGACAACGGGGCGCCGCCGCTAGGCCGCACCGGCCGGAAGTGCCGCGAGACGCCAGGCAGCACGCGCGGCCGCGCTTTACGGCCCTGTCGCTATGGAGACGGCGCGCGGCGCAGGGCACGTGCGGCCGTCCCCTCATCGGCCCGCCCCTGCCCTGCCGCGCGCCGCGGGCGGGAGGGAGCACCCTGAGGCCAGACCTGAAGCGGCGCAGGCCCAGACCCGGGCCCGGCCGTGTAAAACCGTCAGCCCATCCGTGCGGCAGGGCCCATCGCGGCCCCTAAGCAGCCCTTCCGCAGCGGCGCTAGGACAGCTGAGGCCTTCGGCAGCCCCTGGAGGAGAAGCTGCTTCTCATTCTGACCTCATCCTTCTCGGCCAACCGAGTACCTGCTGAGCCACCCCGCCGGAGCGCCCCAAATCGAGAAGCGGGTGGTTCTGTGAGAAATTAACTCTATGTATAAAAGGTTTATTATAAAACTAAAGGCAAAACAGCGCTGGGTGCATTGCAAATAACAAAATTGCCAGAGGCACAAACTAACACCAAGTAACAGAGCTTATATAGGATAAGGGCCAGAGAGTTTTATACATATTCATGGCTATTCTTTTACAGTGTCTAGGCACTACCCTGCCCTCCCTAACCCCCACCCCTGAGTCCATTGGATCAAACACTAGCTGGGTTTCTTCACCAGGTGACCTTGGCCCTCTTGGTTTTCCTTTGAGCATCAATCAGAGTGGCCTCCAGGATCCTCCTGATGCTCACTGCAGCACTGCAGTTACCTTTGGTCATGGACACCTTGGCAGCTCCTAACACCACCTCTGGCACTCCTCACACCCACAGCTACCTTCTTACTTTATTAATTAAGTCTTAGGAATACCCTATTGTGTGACAGCCAAATCTCCATCTATCACAGGTCCTCTTCATTTAGAACACCACCTCAAAGCTGCAATTCTAACAGCATTTAACATCTGCTTTATGCCAAGGTACCATGCACTGCAATGGCACTTCAGCTGTGCAGACCATTGGCATGGTGTAAAAAAGGAACAGAGAGGTGGAGGAAGCTCACTAGAAAGTGAATGGAATCTCAACAGCTGATGAGAGAAAATGCAGGTGCTATGCAAGGACATCACTTAAGCAGTGTTGCTTCCTGTCTTATGAATAACTTATTGTGTGAAATTGGGAATGAGTATGGGAGAGAAGAGTTTGAGTCACCACACTACACTTGTTTGGCTGTTTCGACACCAGAGATGGGATTGGTAAAATCCCAAGGAACAGGATTCTGGTTTGACCTGTACCTCCACTCAGCCTGTGAGATTGCAGCTCACAGCCATGGTTGTTAATCTTCTTTGTGGCAGCTACAGAGGTTTACCCAACCTTGTCTCCCAGTTCCATACCACTCAGGCCTCTCTTACAGCCTTAAGGTGCACCTTCACTTTTAGGCTGACACTGGAACCTGTCTAAAGGTAAGTAAGGCTAAAGCCTTCAGTGTGGGCTGTGGCATCCACTCTGCTGAGGGTCCACAGGTCCCTTGACCCTGGTTACGTGCATCCACCCTCGTTTGGCTGTCTGGATTGCAGTCTCTGTGGTGAGGAGAACCTGAAAGGGACCTTCCCATTGAGAAGGGAATGTTCTTCCCATGCCTTTACCATAATCCAGTCTCCTGGTTTGTACCTATGACTGCTAAACTCTAAAGGTACAGACTGAGCAGGCATTCCCTGTTCCCGTAGCTGTGTCAGATTTCCCCCAATGATTCAAATATAAGTTTTAACCACTTTATCCCCAAATTCTTATGTAGCAATATTCCCACCACCCTCCTGAAAGGCTAATCCAAACATACTTCATTTTCCCAGCTTAAGGTAATTCAGTAAAATCAACTTGGATAGTCTGAAAGGGCACAAAGCTACAGACACACTAAGAACTGGTTACTCCTGACACTGTGCTATGTGATATAAGGCACTCACTGCATTCATATTAAACAAATAAGCTTTCCTAACTGCTAACTCAATGCTGGGAATTCCAAGAGACTCATCATAGGCTATAATACCAAAAGTCTTCTTCTAGAAGCTTGCCCTGACACAACACAGGGAGGGAAACCACCATGCTCGGCCAGGACACACCCCACTGTCCCAGGAGACAAACCAGGATTCCAGGATGTTTTGGGTCCCTGGTGGCAGTCCTTTGCCTTTCCTTTTCCTACTTCCATCAAAGTGCCCTCTTTAAATACTCATTGCTGTATCTGAAGCCTTTTCCATTCGGGGCTGTTATGTTCCTGCTGGTTGTTTTTGTCTTGATTGCAGTGTAGGTTGTTTCAAAGCATCTGGTAGGGTCTGCTCCACTTCTCACTCAAGGTTACCTGTAAAATTCTTAGCAGAACTTAGTCCCCAGGGCTAAAGGGCTGAACAAGATGGTCCCTTAGCTCTGGTTCCTAGGACAATTTTATCAATTTTTCCTGTTGTTTTTCTAAGACAATTTCCTAAGACAACAATTTTCTAAGACAATTAGACAATTTCCTAAGACAAAATAATTTTGTAGACAGAAATTCCCCAATTGATAACTCACACAATATTTCAAAATGAGCTTAATTACTTTTTTTTTTTCTTACACTCTAAGGAATACAATTTTGGCTATTTATTGTTTATCATAGGATTTAATTTCTTGTCCATTGGCTTATGATTTATAAGGTATATGCAACTGCCAATCAGCTTTCATATTTATCTGCCTATTACATTACTTAAGCATAAAAATAAATACCTCAGTCTGAGGGAGTGACCATAGATACTCCAGAGAAAACTTCTGGCCATCTGAAAAAAAGGATTTATGTGGACACTAAAAGATATCTATATCCCCTTTCCTTGACAAGTCACCAAGTTACTAATGACTTTAAATGCT
>WBNM01006978.1:0-18158 GCA_013399055.1 Ramphastos sulfuratus
CCTTCCAGCACCTCCATATCCACATCATCAGCCAGCAAGGAGCAGAGCATCTAAGGCTGCTGAAATGACTTCAGCCTCCTGCCTCTCACGTCACTCCTGGATGATGTGACACCAGGCTGGCATGGATAACACTTCTGTCAGCCCTGACATTTGCTCAGAGACTGACAGGAGGGGGGAGTGGGAGAGGTGAGGCCCTGCTGTCTCAAATCCCTGCCACAGATGTCTTGCTCAAGGGCAAAGCTTTTCCTGCCTTCTGTGGGCAGAAGCTGGGAGCACAGGACAGGAGCAGTTGTAACTGACTCAAAGTCTGGTGAGAGAGGCTTGGAACAAAACTTGTAAGGACCTAAGAGAGTCATAGAATCAGAGAACTGCTTGGGTTAGAAAAGCCCTCTAAGATAATCAAGTCCAGCCATCAACCCAACTCCACCATGGCCATCAAACCATGGCCCCAAGTGCCATGGCCAGAGGTTTCCCCAACACCTCCAGGGATGAGAACTCCACCACCTCCCTGGGCAGCCTGTGCCAATCCCTGACCACTCTTGCAGCAAAGAAATTGTTCCTGCTATGTTCAGTTGTGATGAAAATTCAACAGGACATGGATATCTAAGTCCTGTCAGCCCTTTTGAATACATCAGGCTCAAAGCTGTCACCACCACAAAAATCTCTCTAGTACAAATGGCTTGGTCATTAACAATCATACAAAGTAGAGAGTAATTAATGATCAAGCAGTAGAAACCTCTTGAAGAAGTTAAGACACAGGCTCTTCAAACATACTCTTTTCCCCTCCCTCCTACTAGATGATTTAAAGAAGAAACTGTTGATGTTAGAGTGCTGAAACTCTGGACCAGGCTGCCCAGAGAGGTGGCAGATGCCTCAGCCCTGGCAACATTTAAGGGCATGTTGGATGGGGCTGTGAGCAACCTCATCAAATTGAAGAGGTCCCTGCTGCCTGCAGAGGTATGGACTAGACAACCTTTAAAAGGACCCTGCCAACCCAAAATATTCCATGGTTCTATTCTAGGTATATTAACAACACACTCTAAATGTCAGAGCCCCAAAGCCCAGCTCATTTCCAGCTGTGACATGGGACTAGACCTTCCTTCTCTTCTGCCACATCTAGTGGCCACCAGCATCCTGGCCTGCCTGCTAGTAGCTAACTGAGTTTGTAAGGAGATGTTTTAAAAAAACAAACCTGTAACTTCTGAAGAGGACTTGAGGGTGCTGAGGGGATGCAAAGCTGGAGATGAGCTGGCACCAAGTGATGCCAGCCCAGCCCAAGCCATATCCTCAACTGATCCCCAGCAGCATGGGCAGCAGGGGTGGGGAGGGGATTGTGCCCCTCTGTTGTGACCCCCAACCTGCAATGCTGGGGCAGCTCTGGAGTCCACAGCACAGACAGGGACCTGTTGGAGCAGGGCCAGAGGAGCTCACAAAGATGATCACAGAGCTGGAACACCTCTCCTATGAAGAAAGGCTGAGAGACTTGGAGCTGTTCAGCCTGGAAAAAGAGAAGGCTGTGGGGAGACTTTAAAGGAGTCTTGAAGTATTTGAAGAGGCCTACAGGAGAGCTGGGGAGGACTTCTGACAAAGGCATGGAGTGACAGGACAAGAGGGAACAGTTTTAAATTGGAAGAAAGTAGATATAGGTTGGACATTAGGAAGAAATTCTTGCCCATGAGGGTGCTGAGGCACTGGAACAGGTTGACCAGAAAAGCTGTGGAGGCTGCAAGCCTGGAAGTGTTGGAAGGCAGGCTGGATGGAGCCTTGAGCGAGCTTTAAGGTCCCTTCCAACCCATCATGGTAAGGGATTTGGAACTGGATGATCTTTAAGGTCCCTTCCAACCCAACCCATTCTGTGATTCTCTATAGAAGCCATTTGTCAAAATCACATCTGCAGCTGGAAGCAGCAAAACACATTAAGGAAAGCCTACAAAGCCAGACTGAATTATTAGTGTATTTCATTTTTATTTCCCTCCAACACTTTTAGAAACAATCTCTGCATTTTACTAGACAGTTTCCCACCTAATAGCACCACCAAACATGAGCCAGATGCCTCTCCATGAGGGAGATGAGCACCAGGTCCTGCAGCACAAGCAAGGGTTTGATGCAGCCCATGAGAGGGTCTCAGCTGAGCTCATGGTATTGATTTTAAAGCAACCATATAGAAAAAAGGATTTGCTTTGATGGTATTGCTCAAGTGGTTTTCTGAGAACTAAAAGTCTTTATTTCCATGTCTCAGGTATTGTTTTTAATTGGATAGCAGAAGGAAATTGTTTATTTCAGATCTTTTGAGACTTCTCTGGGAATCTTTGAGATAATCCTCATTTTATCACAAAGAGTTTCAAATATAATCCCCCACAAGTAAACAGCCTGGCTTCTGAACTCCCTTCTTAACAAGCATCCTGCCAAACAGCCCAGAATCCCAGCATGGCAGGGGATGGAAGGGACCTCTGGAGATCATCCAGTCCAAACCCCTGCTCAAGCAGGGCACCCACAGCAGCTTGCCCAGCAGCACAATGCCCAGGGAGGTTGGAAGCTCTCCACACAAGCAGACTCCACAACCTCTCTGGGCAGCCTGCTCCAGGCCCCCAGCACCCTCACACCAAACAACTTTCTCCTCCTGCTCAGGTGCAATCTCCTGGCTGCCACTTTCTGCCCACTGTCTCTTGTCCTGTCTCTGGGCACCACTGTCTGCCCCCAATCTCTTGACCCTCAGGGCCTTTTAGCTCTTGCTCAACATTGCTCAGTTGCCCTCTGGGGCTGCTCTTCTGCAGGCTCTCAGCCTTTGTCCCTCACAGAGCTGCTCCAGGTCCCTCAGCAGCTTTGTATCCTCCACTGGACTCTCTCCAGCAGCTCTCTGTCTCTCTTGAACTGGGGAGCCCCGAATTGGACTCGATACTCCAGCTGCAGCTTTACTAAGGCAGAGGGCACCAAGAACCTTCCTTGCCCTGCTGGCCACACTCTTCTTCATGCACCCCAGGACACCACTGACCTTCTTGGCCACGAGGAAACATTGCTGGCTCCTGGGGAACTTGTCCACCAGCCCTCCCAGGTCCTCCTCTGTGGAGCTGTTGCCCAGCAGGTTGCCCCTTCCCTGTACTGGTGCAGGAGTTACTCCTCTCCAGGGACAGGACCCTACACTTGGCCCTTGTTGAACACCACACTTTGGTAATGTCTACTGAGACCATTCCATGATCTATGGATTCTGGTGAGGTCATTGCCTTACATTGTGTCCCTCTTGCATCACAGTGTCCCTTGCCACTCCTGTCTCTTCTGTTGTACCATTTAGCTCAAGGAAATTAATTTTCCCATCGTATCCCCCAACATTCCCATCACTGGGTGTGTATTTTATTCCCTGGAACAAAGCAGGCCTGCCCAGTCTGTGCACCTTGTGTACTCATTCTCAATTCCAAACCCAACAGATCTTTAAGTCCCACAGCTGTCACTTGTTATTCCCAGTTCTGAGTGAAACAGGAGCTTGTAGCCAACANAGCTCAAAGCCATTGTCCCTCATCCTGGCATTCCCAGCCCTTGTCCAAAGTCTCTCCCCAGCTCTCCTGGAGGCCCTTCAGGTACTGGAAAGCTGCTCTAAGGTCTGCCTAGACCCTTCTCTTCTCCAGGCTGAACAGCCCCAACTCTCCCAGTCTATGCCCACAGGGGAGGTTCTCCAGCCCCACAGCAGAGCTTCTGTGGCCACTGAGCATCTCGGTGGCCTCCTCTGGACCCTCTCCAACAGCTGCACATCCTTCTTGTTCTGGGGGCCCCAGAACTGGAGGCAGTGCTGCATATGTGGTTTCAGCAGAGCAGAGGCAGAAAAAGCAGAGTAGAGAGAGAAAACTTGCAAGAGAAGAATGAATGAACAAAGCATTTGGCAACAGAAGTGAAAGCCTCTTTTGGGAACTGAACAAAGCAGAGTATAGCTGCAGGACAAACCAAAAATCAAACCAAAACTACGTGCAAGACTGGATGTGTGAGGAACCTGTCAGGTAGTTGGGAAAAGAGTTATATTGGATGGATGTTTTGAGGGAAATGGACCTGTCTGGTACATCAGGGGAAGATGTGCCACCTGTCCTGAGCAGATGAGACAGCAGGGAACAGCTAATGACAGTGACAAGAAAGAGCTGGCATCATGGGGACTGAAGCCTAGAACTTGCTGTGCAACCCAGTGGCTCCTGTTCCACCAGGAGTCACCAAAGCATGTGCCAAGACTGAGCCAGTCCTACAGAGTCCCCAGCTCACAGCCCCTGCTGGCCACCAAGCAGTTTTACTTTTACAGACATGAAAGAAACAGAGGGGAAGGGCAGGGAAACAATAACCCTAAACCTCAACATGTGGTTGGAATAAAAAGCCCAAACTCAACAGAGCATTGCCAGTCAGGGCACAAGAAGATGCTGGGCAAAGAGGATTAACTGGTAAGCTGTAAGCCAAGGCAAAGGAACCAGAAGCAGGTATTTAGGGGATCAAAAGTTACTAAAACATCAAGGTCTGGCTCAGATCTCACCAGCTGGATGGAGCAGTTGTGCAGTGCTCAAGCCACATCACAGAGGGCAAGTGCAAATACTGCACCACACAGTACACAGCAGGACACTCCTCAGTGCTTCAGCTTTCATTCTCTTTCTCCTCCTTACAGATCCCCAGAATGGGTTGGGTTGGAAGGCACCTTCAAGATTATCCAGTTTCAACTCCCTTGCCATGGGCAAGGACACCTCCCACAAGCTCAGGCTGCTCAAGGGCTCATCCAACTTGGCTTGAACACCTCCAGGGAGCAGGCATCCATTCAGGGAGCTGTAAAGGGCAAGAAGGTCTCTCCTCAACCTCCTCTTCTGGAGGCTAAGCAACTCCATCTGCCTCAGCTGCTCCTCACAAGACTTGTGTTCGTGGCCCTCCACCAGCCTGGTTGCCCTTCTTTAGACACTCCTCAGCACCTCAACATCTTTCTTGTGTGAGTGCCCCATACTCAACGTGTGGCCTGAAATGGAGACCATAAATGATGTCCAGAGGTTCCTTCCAACCCTCACCATGCTGGGATCCTGTGGAATTGTAAAACCCTCATGAAACAAAAAAAAAAAAAAAGAAAACTACATTCTTCTAGGAAAAAAAAAATAAAATAAAGTGACACACAAAAAAAAAAAACCACAAGCAGTTCCAAGAACATCATCAGGAAGGGACCTCCAAAGCTGGAGAGCTCAGGTTTCTTAGGTGGCCAGGTCTGTTTGGAGTCCATGGACGAGGTCCAGGTGACCAGCAGAGAGAACAACAAAGTGCAGGGATGAGGTTTCTAATGCAAGGCCTTCTGCTGCTTTCATAACTTCACAGCACAATCACCAAGTGACTAAACTGGGTTAGGCTGCAGACAGGAGCGATGGAACAGAGGGGCAGGGAAATCCACACTGCTGCTACAGCCAAGGTGCCACAGAACTGTGAGCAGCTTGTGCTAAAAACACTGAGCTGGGAACTGAATGGGCTGGAGATGATTGGAGACAGAGAGATTGCAGCTGCACTGACAAAGCATTGACTACTGCCAAGCTCCAACCACCTCCAAGCTTCAACATGAAAATAACTCCTCACTGGAAACCATAGAATGGTCTGGGTTGGAAGGGACCTCCAAAGGACATCTAGTTCAGCCCTCTCTGCAGTCAGCAAGGGATATCCTCCACTAGATCAGTTGCTCAAGCCTCACCTTGAATATCTCCAGGGATGAGGCCTCAACCACCTCCCCAAACAACCTGTTGCAGTGTTCCAGCACCCTCACTGTGCACAACTTCCTCCTGAGCTCCAACCTAACTCTGCCCTGCTCCAGTTCCAAACCATGCCCTTGGCCTATCCCCACAGGCCCTTCTGAGCAGTCCCTTCCCAGTCTGTCTGCAGCTCTAAGGTCTCCCTGGAGCCTTCTCTTCTCCAGGCTGGACAGCCCCAACTCTCCCAAGCCTGTCTTCATAGCAGAGGTTCTCCAGTCCTCTGATCAGCTTTGTGGCCTACTCTGAACGTGCTCCATCAGCTCCATGTCCCTCTTGTATTGGGGTTCCCAGAGCTGGACACAGCACTGCAGGTGAGGTCTCCCCAGAGCAGATCAGAGGGGCAGGATCCCCTCTTTCAACCTGCTGACTCACACAATGCTGACATGGAAAAGGGACACAGGAGCTTGTCCTGGAGTGCTGGAGACATTCCCTGCTTTGGCTAATGTAAGCCCTGTGATCATTTATACCTCTAGTTTGAGCTTTCTGTTGTGAGGAGCACCAGGAAGGGAACAGCCTTGACTACAAAGAGTGTGCCTGGGTTCTTTGTGGTGTGACACCAAGCTCTAACACACCCACCAAGGTGCAAAAAGGAGATCCTTTATCACATCCAGCACCAGGAGAGGAAGCAGAAGGCACCAAAGCAGCACAGGATACAGCCAGCATGTTCTCCATGGCACCAACTGAATTCCAGCACTGGCAAGAGACATGGGACAACAAAAGCTGAAAATGAGCTGCTTCTAACAGAGATAGCTGCAAGGAATGGGCTCAAGCACACTCAGATTGCTCCTGCTTTGCTTTATACTGATGGAACAGCCAAAAAAGCTCTCAAGATTGCCTCCCCCTTTTGCTCCAGACTTATTGCTAAATAATAAGGGGCCTGGGGATATCAGGAAAGTGCTGGAATGCTACAGAAGAGGAAAACTCTCATGTTTGGAGGTCATGGAGTGACTCATGAATAAGCAGCAAAACAAAGTCTGCTTCTTGATGGCTAAAGAGGCTTCAGGGTGTGCTCTGGTAGTGGCAACATGGATGAATGAGACCATCCCTGGGTTCTTTAGTTTGCAAAGTCATTCTAAACCAGCCAAGTGTTGTGTGGAGGTACCAAGTACAGAGCAGATGGTAGATGTGATAAAACTCTGGCCTTCAAGAGTGGGAGCTTGTAACAGATTGCAAGTGGCAGCAGAACTCGATTCATGTCCAGAGCTCCAGAAGAAAACAGCATCAAATGTGTCACCTCCCCTCCTGCCTAGCCTGCCACAAATGGATCAGTGAAGAGATTTATACAGGCACAAGCAAACAATTTGTGCTACAGCCCTGGCTAAACGTTGCTGACACAGCCAGAGTAGCAATGTCCAGTGGGCAAAGGTGAAGGCAGTGCCTCTACGCAGCTTCACCAACTCAAGAGGGGCAGTGTGGTGGGAGGGACATAACTGAGGGTCCCTCTGCAGAGGGGTGTCAGCAAAATGGGGTGAAAGGGGCATGGAAAGTCCCAGCTGAAAGTGCAGTTTCCAGTTTTAAGAGGGGAAACAATAGCAACTGTTGTTGAAAGGCAAGGAAGATGTTCAGTTTCATGGAACTGTTTGGATAGCAAAAGCCTTCTAAGATCACTGAGCCCAACCATCAACCCAACCCCACCATGGCCCCAGGTGCCATGGTCACACATTTCTGGAATACCTCCAGGCATGGGGACTCCACCACCTCCCTGGGTAGCCCGTGCCAACCCCTGAACACTCTAGTACCAGAGACATCCTTCCTCCTCTCCAACCTAACCCTCCCCTGGCAGAGTTTCAGGCCAGTTCCTCTCCTTCTATCACCTGATACAATAGAGCAGAGCCCAATCCCCACCTGGCTCCAACCTCCTCTCAGGGAGCTGTAGAGAGCAATGAGGTCTGCCCTCAGCCTCCTCTTCTCCACATTAAACCCCCCAGATCCTTCAGCTGCTCCTCCTCAGCCCTGTTCTCCAGACCCTTCCTCAGCTTTGTTGCCCTTCTCTGGACACTCTCCAGCCCCTCAATGTCCTTCTTTGAGTGAGAGCCCCAAAACTCAACCCAGCATTCAGGGTGTGGCCTCACCCGTGCCCAGTACAGAGGCACTATCCCTGCTGGCCACACCACTGTTGATCCAGACCAGGATGCTGGTACCCTTCTTGGCCACCTGGGCACACTCTGGCTCATCTTCAGCTGCTGCCAATCAGCAACCCCAGGTCCACTCTCACTGGGCAGTTTACAGCCACTCTGCCTTCATGGGGTTGTTATGTCCCAAGTACAGGACCTGACACTTGGGCTGAGGTCAATGGGGCAAGGTTTAACACAGCCATCCTTCTAGTCTGCCCAGGTCCCTCTGTAGAGTCTCTGACCACCCTGCAGATCACTCTCCCAGCTTGGTGTCATCTGCAAACCAACTGAGGGTGCCTGCATCCCCTCATCTAGGTCAGTGGTAAAGAGAACTGACCCCAGTGCTGGGCCCAGGGAACACCTGCAAAGAGGCATAGGGGAAGAGGCCTTAAATAAGAGGCAGCAGAGATGAAGTGGTGTGCACAATGAACATGTGTAACACCCACAGTCAGCATTGCTAACTCATTATCACTTCGTGGCCAGCAGAAACAGTGTCTGCAGGCATCCTACTGGATGAGTCCTCACAAAGGAGTTTACAGAACACAGCTGGAGGGCAAAGGGAAGTTTTAGTCATCAGAATTATCCTGTAAAGCCTGGACTGGAGTGAAAACATGAAGATACCTGTCAGATAATCAAGCATGGCATAGCATGCAGAGCAGAAACAACAGTAGACAAAGTAATAACATATAATAAGCCAGTATGGATCAAGCCAGATTTAGAGCCACCTCCGAAGCTCAGAGGGACTCCAGGAGTAAGATGACAGAGAGCAATAGCTGCTGCTGCACTACCCTGAAAGTACTGGAGAGCAAACAAAGGTTAAGGTGGCCAAGGGAAGAACAAAAAGGGCTCCAGAAGCAATAGGGGAATGGAAAAACAACTCACAACTGCCCCCCAAAAGTCTTGACAGTCTTTGGATAAAAGCTGACAAGACCAAGACACTGCTCCTTTCTCCTTGTACACAGAATGGCTTAAGGTTGAAGGAGCCTCAGAGATATCTACTCCAACCCCCCTGCCAGGGGCAGGGACATCTCTCAACTACACTTGGCTGCTCAAGGATTCATCTAACCTGGCCTTGCACACTTCCAGGAAGGAGGCAGCCACAACATCTCTGGGCAGCCTATTACAGTGTCTCACCACCCTTAGACTGAAGAACTTCCTCCTCAGTTCCACTCTAACCCTGCTCTGCCTCAGCTCCAAACCATTCCCCCTTGGCCTGGCTTCAGACCCCCTCAGCAAAAGTCTCTCTGCAGCCTTCCTGCAGGATCCCTTCAGGCACTGGCAGCAGCTCTCAGCTCCCCCTGGAGCCTTTTCCTCTCCACACTGCACCCCCCCAGCTCCCTCAGCCTGTGCTGGAGCAGAGCTGCTCCAGCCCTGGCAGCATCTTTGTGGCCTCCTCTGGCCTCACTCCAGCAGCTCTGTGCCCTCCTTCTGCTGGGGCCAGCAGAGCTGGAGGCAGAATTGGAGGTGAGGTCTGAGCAGAGCAGAGCCAAGAAGCACAATGCCCTCTCCTGCCCTGCTGCCCACACTGCTCTGGCTGCAGCCAGCACACAGCTGTCTGTTGGGCTGCAGGAGGGCACTGCTGGCTCCTGGGGTGCTGCTCAGCACCCAATACCCCCAAGGCTTTTTCCCCAACTAGCTTGGATTTGTGCCTGGGGTTGGCCTGACCCAGATGGAGGACCTTGCACTCTGACTTGCTGAATGTCATGCAGTTGGCACTGGCCACTTCTCAAGCCTGTCAAGACCCTTCTGGATGCCATCCCTGCCCTCAGGTAAGTCCACAGCACCACACAGCTTGGTTTTGTCAGCAAATTCGATGCCACTGCTCATGTCACTGACAAAAACATGAACCTTCTGTGCCATCCAAGCTACCACCTCAAATCCGTGGCACCTTTAGAGCAAGCCTCAGCTGGACAGTGTGAGATGCTAAGGCTGTGGGTGCATTCCCACTGGAAGCAGGCTGGGAGGGGGTTGGTTTCTCTGCTGCAGCCAGAATGAAGCTGCCTTGCAGCGTGACACATTAATTACAGACTGCAATTGCAATTTCCTTTACTCCTCTTGCATCTTGTGAGGTTTGAACATTCTCCTGGAGAAACAATTACAGTACACTACTACGAAATACAATTTACTGCCTGAGTATGCAGAAGTCATTGCACCCAGCTCTGCATTTCAGCTGTGACCCAGCAGTGCTCACTTGACACTATAAATACCACAGAGCACTGTCTTTATCTCTTTATCTGGATGCTGTATATTATTCATACAGTCACTGGGAGAGATTTTTCTACCTTAGCCAGAAGTTATGTTCCAAATAAATAAATCACACAGGAGAGTTAAAAGCTATCATGTCGGAAACAGGAGTGTAGGCAGACAACCTGGGACTGGGATTTTAGTCTGTGTGGAGAGGGCTGTAAACAATCTCCTGACCACAAGGTAGATATTATAAAACAAAGACTCAGGAGTGGGTGGAAAAGATCTCCTAACGTGCAGAGCAAGCTGTCAGGTGACAGTGTGTTTTGTCACAGCTTGATCTTAGCCCCCATGATGAGCAACCATGTGTAAGGAGTACTGGCTAGCCTCCACAAAAACTTCAAGCCAAGTTCTGGTGCTCCCAACACGAGGAGGGCATGGAGCTGTTGGAGAGGGTCCAGCGGAGGCCACAAAGATGCTCAGAGGGCTGGTGAACCTCTCCTGTGGGGACAGGCTGGGAGAGTTGGGGCTGTTCAGCCTGGAGAAGAGAAGGCTCCAGGGAGACTTCAGATCAGCCTTCCAGTACCCGAAGGCGCTGCAGGAGAGCTGGGGAGGGACTTTGGACAAGCGCTGGCAGTGCCAGGTCAATGGCTTTGAGTTGGGAGAAGGGAGACAGAGCCTGGAGATGAGGAAGATAAGGACATTAAAGAGCACTGGCCTCAGCACTGAGCCCTGGAGAACACCACTGGTGACCAGATTTATATAGACAATTGCAATTATTTTCTCCTCTGTTAAGAGCCTTCTAATCCTGCCTTCCTAAGGAAAAGAAGATGAGATTGAACTGCTTTGGTTGAGTATCCTGGCAAATAACTCATGAGCCCATTTGTCAGTGTTAGCCTGATCTGACAGATATGCAAGCCATTAGCTCCCTCAAGGTATGCATTTAGGTAGCAAAATGTAGCCCTGAGCACTGCCTTCACTGGGAGGTTATGACTCCAGCATGAGCCCCAAGCCCTATTAGACACCAGAATGCACAGAAGAAAGAGACTGTCTGAATGGCACTGCTATGGGAAGAGCTCTAATTGGCACCCATTGAAACCAGTCATCAGGTAATGCAATCATCTTCCTCTCACTCCTGATACCAGCTCTCAATAGTTCTGCTCCTCTTGGAAATGCCACTTTTTGATGCCTAACTCCCATATCAAATGCCTCTCCCTTCTATAAAAGGAATGCTCCTTCAAATCCATGCTCGGAGAGCCATCACCACGTCAGAAATCAGATGTCAATCAGACTGGGGAGCTTCTGGAGGAGGTAAGGAACAAAAGAGAACCACAGACTTAGAGGCACTTAGAGAAAATGACATTCTGGGGTAACTTTCCCATTCTTTAATTACAGAATCACAGAATGGTTTGGGTTGGAAAAGCCCTCTAGGATCATCAAACCAAACTACCAACCTAACACAGTCACCAAACCATGTCCTCAAGTGCCATGGCCACACATTTCTTGAACACCTCCAGGGATGGGGACTCCACCACCTTCCTAGGCAGCCGGTTCCAAGCCCTGACCACCCAGAAGCAAAATTTTGGTTGCTGATTAATCAGTTTGACTGCCAGAGATTATCCACCTGTTCCCCAGGAAAACACACAACCTGCCTCCTCTCTCATCTAACTGTCTTCTCAGAGCAGCACCCAACTGGTTGAGGTGCAGCTGCCTTCCCTGCAGAAGAGCAGCAGCTGCCAGGCTCAGCTCCCTGGGATGAGTGGCAGCTCCTGCCCACCAGAGGAGAATGTGCACAAATAATGATGATCAGATGCTGGCCCTGCTTTTAAAATGGTTTCCTGTTCTACTGATCTTTTTTTTTTCTTTTTCCCCACCAACTTAAGACTGCAGTCAAGTGTAACTAGGAAATGATTGCTGTGCTCAGTCACGAGCAGTCTGTAGAGGTTCTGGCTGCTTTAGCCATCAATCTCATTCAGCTGACTGATGGAGGATGCAGATGAAGGCCAAGGAATCCCATTCAACAAATTCAGCTGCTTCCCTCACAAAATCCCCCAGCTTGGGGAATATACTAAGTGAACAGCTCTCCTCCAGCTCATCATGTCAGATGGCTTCCCAGCGAGGTGCAAAGGCACCAGGGGGCACCTCTCTGCCTTCCCTGAGCAAATTTGGCCAAGATCACTCAAAGAGCACACAATGCCCCAGGGTGCATTTTCAGGTCATGCTGCTCCTTCTGCCAGCTGCCCTGCACATTCCCTCTTACAGACTCCGAGAACAGTTTGGGTTGGAAGGGACCTTAAAGCTCATCCAGTTTCAATCCCCAACTATGGTTCACCTCCCACTAGCCCAGGTTGCTCAAGTCCTCATCCAACCTGGCCTGGAACACATCCAGGGAGAGGGCATCTACAACTTCTCTAGGCAACCTGTTCCAGTATCTCCCCATCCTCACTGGAAAGGATTTCTTCTTCATCACCAGTCTAAATTTGCCCTCCCTTATCTTGCTGATCAGGATCAAAATGCCACATGCATGCTTGAACATTCTTACAAGACATTACCTGTGCCCACTGGAGACGGGTGCAAGGAAGGAAAGTCATGCCAGTCATGAGAGGTTTCCTATTTCCATCCCTTCTCCTCCTTCTGTCAAACTACATCCAAGTAAAAAGTCCTGCTGGTAGCACCACCAGGCCAGCACCACTCAACAGTACAGAGCTTCCCAAATTGTGCTCCACCAACAAGCACAGTAGCAAAGCCAGAGCAAGAGATCCAACAGCCAGTTCCTGGAATTAGACCAAACGGGATCCTGGCTTTTTCCACACAGAGCCCAGTGCATTCACTAGTGCTACCTGACACCTCACAGAAGGTTTGGCTTTGAAGGGATCTTGAAGATCAACCAGTTTCAACTTCCCTGCTATGGCAAGGGACAGCTCCTGCTAGAGCAGCTTGCTAAAAAGCTCCATCTAACCTGCCTTTCAACACTTCCAGGCTTGGGGGCTCCACAACTTTGGGCAACCTGCCTCACCACCCTCGTGGGAAGACCTTCCTCCTGCTGTCCAATCTGTCTCATAGAATGGTAAGGTTGGAAGGGACCTCAAGGATTATCTAGTTCCAACCCCCTGCCGTAGGCAGGGACACCTCCCAAAGCCATCTGAAGCCATCAACTCTTACCTAGTCATTCCATGTCTTTGTACAAAGTCCCTCTCCAGCTCTCCTGCTTCCAATAAGCAGCCCCAGCCCTCTGATAAACTTCTTGGCCCTACTCTACATCTGCTCTTTCTTGAGTCCTTCCTTGGCTATGTCTTCATACACTTCAGATCTATACTTTGTCTCAGAAGCCAAACCAGGTCATCCTCAGGGCTGCATTAGCTGGGAACCTTACATGGAACAAAACAAAGCCAAGCACCTCAACTCTTCAGGCAGAAAGAGGCTCGAGCTACTGGTCTCAGCCATCCTCTGTCCAGCAGACAGCACCTCCCAACATTTCAAGCTACAGGAGATATTCCTCTGGGTCTCTGAGAGCCTGGTCACCAAAATTAGAGTCTTCAAAAATCATTCTCAATACTTTGAGTACTTTATAGTCACATCTCAGTGTGTTCTGATGATGGAAGGGAGACGCAACCATAGAAATTACTGATGTTGCTTTCAGAGATAAAACTTCTTTGGCACCTTTCTTTTTGTTGCCATTTACTCTCTTTGTGTTCTAACAGCTTCACAGATGGCATTGTGTTGGAAGGGACCCTCCAAGGGCATCTTGGCCAACCCCCCTGAAGACTGCAGGGACACCTCCAGCCAGAGCAGGCTGCACAGGGACACAGCAAGGCTCAGCTTGAAGGGCTCCAGGGATGGGGCCTCAAGCACAGCCCTGGGCAGCCTCTGCCCACCCTCACTCTGCACAGCTTCCTCCTGAGCTCCAACCTAAATCTCCTCTGCTCCAGTTTCAAACCACTGCCCTCATCCTGTCACCACAGGCCCTTCTGAACAGTCCCTCCCCAGCCTGCCTATAAGTCCCCTTCAGATATTGAAATGCAGCTCTAAGGTCTCCCTGGAGCCAACTCTTCTCCAGGATGAACTGCCCCAGTTCTATCACTCTTTCAAGGTGCTCCAGCCCTCTGATCATCTTTGTGGACTCCTCTGGAGCCACTTCAGGAGGTCTATGTCTCTCTTGTTCTGGGGTTTCCATAGATGGACACAGGACTACAGGTGAGGTCTCAGCAGAGCAGAGGGGCAGGATCCCTTCTCTCCATTTCTGGCCAAGCTTCCTTCGATGCAGCCCAGGCTGTCTTTGGCCTCATGGGCTGCCAGTGCCCACTACTGGCTCATGTTCAGCTCCTCCCCCACCAGCACCCCCAAGTCCTTCTCTGCAGGGCTGCTCTCACTCATCACCCCCAGCCTGGATTGCTAGTGAGGGTTGTCCTGACCTAGGTCCAGGACCTTGCATTTTGCCTTATTGAGATTCTTCTCATCCCACCTTTCCAGCCTGTCCAGGTCACTCTGGATAGCATCTTGTCCCTCAGTCTCACTAACTGCATCTTGCAGATCCTGTGCTTTACTGGATTTTTGCACTGGCTAAAGCATTTCTCAAGGAGTCAGACACAGGAATTCAGTGCTTTGGGTTTCTCAAGCAAAGGATCTCTTCAGGAAAGCAACAGCCACTGGAAACACAAGGACAGTTCTGTGCACTTCCTTTCCTGAGACTTGCAGGTCTGGGAGATAGAAGTCAAAGGAAGTGGGAATGCTGACATTAAACCAAGGGGGATTAAGGAGATGACATTTTTCTCTCTATAGCACTCTCTCAGCCCTTAGGATATATCCTATCTCTTTTTGACAAGAAAAAAAGAAAAGGCAAGCAGAGCCTTGAATTACAAGCACAGAAAGAAAATAGTTCATTTTACTGACTCTCATAAAGAAACTCTGCATGTTTGGAGGACAGAATGTGGAAAACAAATCTTCTTCCCTGGGCATTTGACAGTCAAATCCAAATATTTCATTAGGAAATAAAACCACTCTGCTTTGTGCCCCTCTGAGGTGATCTTTAAGTCTCGAGGGTTCAGCAATTCAACAAAAAGCAAAATGGAAGCCCATAAAAATGAATGAAGTCAGGCAAGTATTGTGTAGCAGGTGACAAAAGTTATTTGGGGAGCTCACAAAGCAGCGCAGCCATCCAGCGATGGCTCCTCTGCATCTGGCAGCATTCCAGGCACTGGGCTCTGAAGGGCAATTCCCATTGGAGCGGCAGAGCTGCTGTCTGATAATGTTTAGCCCATTTTTCAGTACCTTCCTAGCCAGAGTTGTTGCAAATGCAGCCAGAGCAATTTGTGCAGAACTCTTCCTGGAGAAAGGCAGCTATTCTAGGCCTGGCAGCTTCTTTCTCTACCCCAGTAGCTGCTGCTCTGCTGAATGAACTTGATTCAGCAGCAGCACTGACAAGGCACCTCAGCCCCTGACATTTGTGCAGGAGCTTTGTGTTCCCTCTTTCTCCCTGTCAGAAAGGGGAGGGGAAATGTGCTCTATTTTCACAGTTATAGGACAGCTTTTAAACATTTCACAGCATGAAAGCAGCACCTAATCCAATAAAGCTCGGCAGGAACGTTTCAAAGCAAGGTCTCTGAGATGCTGTTTCCCAGAAATTCATCAGATTGACAAGGGTCTTCTCCTCAGAAAGGCAGCACCAATCCCACTGGAGTTACAGGGGGCTGGGGACAAGTTCTTTGCCAGGCTGTAGGGAAAGGCAGTTGAATTTAGCAGGGACTAGGCTGTAGGGATGCTGGGGTTAACAAATGGGAATGGGAAGAAGCAAATTCTTTCAGAAGGAAATCAAAGCATTTGCTGAAAACAGAATAAAAAAGCAGAAACAAGCTGTAATAAGCATTTAATTAATTTAATGCAGTGGCTGCTCTCTGTGCATGGAAATAACGGCATGTTTGAGCTGGAGGTCAAAGCACGACTAAAGCCAAATCCTCTCCCTGCTTGCTATTGCCTGTCACTAGCCAACTACCTAGAGGAGGATGGAGGGGAAAGGTGGAGACAGCAAAACTTCCCCGAGCATGTCTGCAAAGAGAAATCTGCCTGCTTGCAGAGAAGCTGCTCCTTTCATTTCTCAAAGTAAAGCACCACAGACAGCCGACAGCAACTTGCAAAACAACCCAGCTTCATCAGCCTGTGATCACTGCAGGAGTTCCTATCACTGGAAATGAGATTTTTTTCCCTGCTTTTAGTGCAGATAGGGCAGTTCAGACCAGTACTTTTAAAAGAAATCCCTTCTTTTTCAGCTGTTTTCTCCACTGTGAGAAGGTGAGGAGCACCAGCTACGATAACTACACGCTGTGCAAACCTCATTTGGACATGATCATCATCAATCACTCCTGCTGTGCAGGTAGCATGGGAAAGGGAAACAAAACAAATGGTGCTGCAGTGTTTGCCACCACCCATTCCCCTGCCCTTATGCTTTAGTTCATGAAGAGCCCAGTTATGGTTATTCTCTCCTTTTTTTGGGACCTCTGTCCTTCCTCTCCCCCCAGACATTTGAGAATACCTTTGATAGTCTCAGGGGAGGCACAAAGCCCTTTTCTTCTCTCTAGAAATCTTTCCTGCTAAAAAAGCATGTCAAAGACTTGTTATTTTGTGCCATTCTACCCCTGTAAATACACACACACATTACTACTTGCAGCAGCTCCTCTTATCACATGCTTCAGTGGAAGATGAATATTGTAAAAGGAATCAGGATGTAGTGAACACCCTTCGTGGCAGTGTCATGTACGGCCTTGAAAAGAGCCACTAATGCCAGCATCCTATTGCATTTCTCCAGCACACCCTCCAACAAGCTGTCAGGGCTAGAATCTCAGCCAGGGACAGGCAGAAGAGGCACGAGGCTTGCAAGAGCAAGACAGATAGTGCTTCCTTATCCTTGCAAGCACGGTCTGCAGTAAGCTGCAATTAGACAATCTTTGGGAATGCAGAAGCAACCAGAGTCAGAGTTGGAGGGCTGGTTGCAGTCTTAGCCAACACTCTTTCTGCCGGCTTGCCTAAGGGGTGCAGAGAGCACTCTCGCTGCGATTCAGAACTCTGGTTAGCACCGTGCCACTTCCGTGAGCTTGAGAGCGCTCATCGCATCCCAGCTCCTCAGCGTGCCTCAGGCTAGCAGAAGTTGCCTGCACTTTGTGCTCCCTGGTGCACTGCAGAAGCCTGGTTTTACACAGCTGTACAGCAGCACACACCAGAGAAGAGCTCTGCCCAGCTCACCACAGCCCTCCCGCACCTTCCACAACTCCGGAGAGCACAGGCAGGCAGTGACACCGAGGTGGTTACACCCAGCTGCAAGCACACCCCCTTCCTCAAGAGCTGGGACAGGAGCAGTGGCACTTCCCAACACCCCCGATTTCCCTCAGGAAGCACAAGGCATTTCAAAGCACCTCCTGAGGACCTCACAACAGATCCTCCCACATACACATCTGGACAGGAGAGTTTGATCTAGAAATCTCTTCCCTGGCAATCATGCTATCCCCTTTTTTCACAGAGCAAACGGCATTTCTAACTTGAACACCCCCACCCTGGAGCTTCTTTAGTCAGTGCTCCATATCGTGGCAGTGAAGTGCCCAGCCCTGCTGCTGGCAGCCACCTCATTGATTAAGATGTGTAGGTGCATGCCCATCTGTCCCATCACAGCATCCTGCTGACACATGTGTGCCTTGTAGTGATTTGATAAGCTCCTGCCACAGAGCAGCAGCCCAAAAGAAGCAAGGAGGGCTCTGGTCTCCCTCCACCCTTCAGAGCCATGCCTTTGGGAGGGAATGGCAATACTGGGGACCCACCACTGCCTGGGGCAGAAAACGATCAGCTGGAGGTTGCCCATACTGGCTTCAATGCTGAGTGTGCCATTCATGATACAGTGACAGATGTAAGCATGTGCTCAACCTTAAACTCAGGAATGGCCTCGGGGCTGTCCCCAAGGCTGTGCACAACTTCTGAGGCAGGCACACGCAACAAAGGCATCACGCAAGGGCCCTCTATAAACATTCTGCCTTCTGTCACTGTTTTGAAACAGCAGCTGAAGGCCAGAAAACAAGAGGGTGAAGGAAACCCCTCGGTAGGTCATCCACACAAATTAATGAGGCCACAGAAAGAGCAGGCA
>WBNM01006978.1:19656-31566 GCA_013399055.1 Ramphastos sulfuratus
TATCCCCTTTTTTCACAGAGCAAACAGCATTTCTAACTTGAACACCCCCACCCTGGAGCTTCTTTAGTCAGTGCTCCATATCGTGGCAGTGAAGTGCCCAGCCCTGCTGCTGGCAGCCACCTCATTGATTAAGATGTGTAGGTGCATGCCCATCTGTCCCATCACAGCATCCTGCTGACACATGTGTGCCTTGTAGTGATTTGATAAGCTCCTGCCACAGAGCAGCAGCCCAAAAGAAGCAAGGAGGGCTCTGGTCTCCCTCCACCCTTCAGAGCCATGCCTTTGGGAGGGAATGGCAATACTGGGGACCCACCACTGCCTGGGGCAGAAAACGATCAGCTGGAGGTTGCCCATACTGGCTTCAATGCTGAGTGTGCCATTCATGATACAGTGACAGATGTAAGCATGTGCTCAACCTTAAACTCAGGAATGGCCTCGGGGCTGTCCCCAAGGCTGTGCACAACTTCTGAGGCAGGCACACGCAACAAAGGCATCACGCAAGGGCCCTCTATAAACATTCTGCCTTCTGTCACTGTTTTTAAACAGCAGCTGAAGGCCAGAAAACAAGAGGGTGAAGGAAACCCCTCAGTAGGTCATCCACACAAATTAATGAGGCCACAGAAAGAGCAGGCACCACTTTGTTCAACTTCCAAGTTTAAGCCTCCAAGTTGAAAAGCAGCAACAAGTTCACCTTACACCTTAGTAAGCAGACACAAAAGCAGCTGAGCGCAGCATCCAACGTGTACTCACCCAGAAGAGAAGGTTGAAGACAAACATTAGGTACTTGATACACTGCAGGCAGTTGTGAGCCATGCTGCACCTCTTCAGTTCTAGGAGAAAAATAAACGAGAGATCCAGGTAAAAGACAACGTACTTGTTTCCCTTGGGGGACGTGTACTTAGCCTTGGTGGCCTTAGGGCCCGGGTTGGTGTGGAATCCAAAAAAAGAGTTGCTGGCAGCCCCAAACTGGCCACCATACATGCTGCTGTAGCGCCGGAAAGTGCCATTGGGGAAACTGTAATCCTTGCTGTCCAGGGAAGGGCTCCTGTGGTACGTGGACTCATCGGTGCTGGACCTGCGCATGGTGCCTTCGGCTCAGCCCGTCGCAAGAGCTGCTCTGACTGACACTCGGCGGCTGCCAACGGCGCGGGCGAAAGGTTGGTGGCTTCTCTCCTCCTCCTCGCTCCGAATCCCCTATTGCTCGGCACCAGCTGTTCTTTTGTCTGCCATCCTGCCAAGCGGCTACACCTGCGGTGCTGTGGGGCAGCGGAGTTGGTGAGCCGGAGTCTGTCGGGGCGCAGCGTGCTGCTTCCACCACATGGGAGAGGCTTCTGCGCAAGGAAACATCCCCTCCGGGCTCATAAGCGTCCCTCCCGGCCCACCCCGCTACCAGAGAAGGAAAGAAGAGAGAGAGATATACTGTACCCAAGGCAAGGGATTTTAAAAAAAGGAAGTGTGACCTCGCTTGGCTCGCAAATGCCATATAAACCCCCGGCTTCGCATGCCGCACACGGACGGGAGAGCGCCGCGGCGCAGAGCAGAAATTAGCTATCCTAAAGCCCAGCAGCTGCCCCCGGCCCCCTCCTCCGGGCCGCCGAGCTCTACCCCGAGCCGCCGGCCGCACTCCAGGCTCCCCGTGCCCGCTCCGTGCGGAGGGANTCCAAGCTCCTCGCCAAAGCAGAGTCACCTAGGGCAGGTCACACAGGAATGCATCCAGATGGGTCTTGAAAGTCTCCAGAGACAGACTTTCAAGCTGGGGGTGCATGCAGCAGGGTCAGAGAATCATTAAGGTTGGAAAAGACCTCTAACACAAGCGAGTCTAACCATGACACAACTACCATGACCACCAAACTATATCCTGAAGCACCACATCTACAGCTTCTTGAACACCTCCAGGGGCAGTGACTCCACCACCTTCCTGGACAACCTGTTCCAATCCCTGACCACCCAGCAGAGAAAAATTTCCTCATCTCCAACCTAGCTCTCCCCAGCACAACTTCAGCCCAGGTCACACTTCCCTCACCCAAAGGTTTGATTCCTTCACCGCAGACCCAGCACCAGGGATGTTCCTAATTCCCTCCATCCCAGACAAATATGATGCTGCAGAAGTGCTGCTCCAGCAGCCAATCTCCCACCAGGTAACTCCCTGACTGGCATCTTCCCTAAAGTCTAGCTGTAAAGAGCTAAAAATCTGCCACACACAATGCCAGCTTGGAAGGGCCCCCTAGGATCATCTGCTCCAACCTTTCTAGGTGGTGATGCAGTTGCAATGAGCTGCCCAGCAGCCTGCCAAGCTGAGCCTTCAACCTGCCCAGTGCAGGGCACTCCACTGCTGCCCCTGGGAGATGATTCCAGTATTCAGCTGTTCTCATGGGAAACATTTTCTTCTGGAGCCCAATGGGAATCTCCCCAGCAGTAACTTGTCCCCATCCCCCCTTGTCTTCTCCATGGGGCTCCTTGTCAAAAACAAGTCTCCACCCTCCTGGTAGCCACCCTTCATGGTAATAAGGGTCTATGATGGTAAGGTCTCCCCTAAGTCTTCTCTTCTCGAGGCTGAACAAACCCAGCTCTGACAGAACCTGTGTTCCTTACAGCATGAACACTCAGGATAGGACCATTTACCATCTCTACCCTAGATTTCCTGTCCTCATCTGCAGATGCACCACTTCCTTACCTGTACAAGGGGACAGCCTGGCTCTGCCATCCTTCTCCCAACCTCTGCCTTGGCAGTAAGCTTCCAGAGCTCAGCAAGAAGATGGCTGGCTAATATTTTTTTGTAAAGCCTTGCCCCAGCAGAGAATTAATCAAGATGAAAACAGGTTTCTTGCATGCAGCATCTTGCCACTCTCAGCACAAATCAACAGACATAGGCACCAATTAATTAAAGAACAAATTAGTAAAAGTAAAATCAGCTGCTTTTGCACATAGCCTGAGCAGTTTGCCCTTGCAAACCACCCTCTATTTCTGTTAATTTACAAACTGCAAGGCTAGAGCCTAATTATTTCCCTTAATTTCCTCTGCAAACTATAAATACACTGGGCTTACCTGGTGCAAGCTTTAGAGAAGAAGGTGAGCACAAAATGCAAGGGCAATAACTCCTGCACCATCTGCTTCAACAACTTTGGATGACTTACCACTTTCCCACTTTTTAATTTCCCTGCCTCTAAAAATAAAGATATTTCATAGCCACGATGGAGCTCACTCCTCTATTCTTCCTCCCTCCCTTTCCTGTACAGTACAAACTCTGTCCAAGGGAAGCAGCTCCCTAAGACATGAAGATGGTCCTGTGAAAGCAGATCTCATTCAGAGCTTCCAACACACCTTCTATTTGTCTGGTGGTACCAGCCAGTTCTGCCTCCAACCTTCCTCCTCGTCCATAGGGCAACCAGAGCAGTTTGGCAAGGGAAACCCAAAGAAGTGTGACCAGCAGTACAAGAGAGGAGGTTCCTCTGCTCTACTCTGCTCTCCTGAGACCCCACCTGGAGCTCTGTTGTGTTCAGTTCGGGTGCCCCCAGCACAAGAAGGACATGGAACTGCTGGAGCAGGTCCAGAGGAGGCCACCAAGATGCTCAGAGAGCTGGAGAAGCTCTGCTGTAGGGACAGGCTGGGAGAGTTGAGGCTGTGCAGCCTGGAGAAGTCTCCAAGGAGACCTTAGAGCAGCCTTCCAGTACCTAAAATGGGGCCTACAAGAAAGCTGGGGAGGAACATTTTACAAGGGCTTGGAGTGATGGGATGAGAAGGAATGCACTGAAGCTTGAGGAGGACAGATTTAGACTGGAGACCAGGAAGAAATTCTTGAGAGTGAGGGTAGCGAGACACCGGAACAGACTGCCCAGGGAAGCTGTGGATGCTCCCTCCCCAGAGGTTTTCTAAGCCAGACTGGATAAGGCTTTGAGCAACTTGGGCTAGCAGGAGGTGTCCCTGCCCATGGCAGGGTGTTGGAATCGGGTGAGCTTTAAGGTCCCTTTCAACTCAACCCGTTCTGTGAATCTGTAACACAAGTACATTCTCTGTTCATTGTCGGGCACAGAAATGCCTGTGCACAAAGCTCCACATTAAAGGGTAAAAAGCAGAAGTGGGTAGAGCTCTGCACACAGATTATGCTGAAAGAGTGTCAAAGCAGATAATCGTTATTTAACAAGGGCATCCACGGTATTGCAAGCACGTACCACAGGCCAATTTGGCATATTTACTTTAAACTAGACATCTGAAGGCTTAAAAGCAGCTCACTTGCTGCTATCTGGATAAGCAAAGGGGTAGAAATCACTTGGTTTCACCTTTCCTTGAGGCAAGAAACCACCAGTTCCCAAGAGAACTCAGTCCTTAATAGGGGTGGAATAATTTCCAAAGCCCAGACCTGAGGTAGCAGGAAGAGAGTTTCTAAATGCTGCTTTTAAATAAACACTAATAAACACCAACGCACAGTGGGTGTGTTTCAGACAGACACAGACAAACCCATGGGGAAGGCAGAGGTCCCACATGGCCCTTCCAATGAAGGGTACTCTTCCCCCAGACCCTGTTCTAGCACACCTCATCCAAATGACAATCTTGCAAAGGCACTTCAGTGTAACATTCAGCTCTCATGTCATTGCTGTTCTTCTTTCCCAAGCCAGCATCAAGAGCTAATTAAAACCTGAGTCATTTGGTGCACAGACATTATACAGCTCTGCAATTCTTCTCTTATTAAATCTTCCACGCTAGGAAACACAGTCTGAGGCACTAGATGGGAAATCCTTGGGACAGCAACATTGCACTGGTGGCTCTGGATGATGTGCTGATGTGAAGGAACAAGATCCTGCATGGGAACTGGGGAATGGCAATTGAAAGGGAAGAGCTGATGTACCCTATTTTCACCCATCCTTGGAGAAAAGTGGATGAAAGGGACAGGGACATGCTGGGGTCCACAGCAACGTTTGAGCCACTGCAATGAAGTAATAATTGACATGATGCAACAATAAACCTCTCAAGCACTGGGCCATTATATCCCCAAAGGTGACTCAAGGGGCAGGTGAATTACAGCTTTCATGAAACCTTCTGGGCACAATTGAGCCTAAAATTACAGCCTGGACCTCTGTTCACCTCAGCTTTCATCTACTTCTTTCTCTGCCCTGCTGCACCTGTAAATCCCCATCCTGTGGCCCATTCCTATTGATTCCTCTACAGAAGACAGTGAGCACCGTTCTGTCTCACCAGCTGAGGTTCAATCTGTATTGATTCTGGTGGCATGCTGCCATCTACCCTGCAACAACCCTGTCCCTGCTGCTTGGAGCAGAGGGCTGCTAACTCCCACAACAGCTCCAGAGCCCCTGGCTCTGAAAGAGAAGCAACAATGCCCTATAACCATGTCAGGCGAGCTCCAGGCTCAGACAGAGTTTTGGGAATCAGCAGCAGACCTCTCAGCACAGCCTCAAACATCATCTCAGGACACACACCTACCTGTTCATGCTTCCCATCTCACCCTGTGCCTGCTGTCACCACAGCCCCACACTAAGCTTCCACCTCCTGTAACCCAATCGACTCCAGTTCCTTCCTTTGTTCTTCCTTCTCCTGCCTTGTTGGACAGGCAGCCACTGCCTGTGGACAGGCTGGTCACAGCCCCTCTGCTCTGTTCACAGAACCACAGGAGAGTTAAGCTTGGTACAGACCTCCAAAGGTCATTTAGTCTAACCCCCACTCTGTACTCAGCAGGGACATCCTCAACAAGAGCAGGTTGCCCAGAGCCCTGTTGAGCCTCACCTTGAATGTCTTCGGGAATGGGATCTCAACCACCTCCCTGGGCAGCCTGCTGCAGGGCTCCAGCTGCCTCCTGGTGCAGAACCTGTTCCTCACATCCAGAGCTCACAGGGGTCATGACAGTCAGACGAGGCAGATGGCAGAAGGGTTGGACTCAAAGGTCTGTGCAGGTCCTGTCCAACCCTTGTAGATTCTATGGTGGCAGAAACACACTGTCCATGAGGGCCTCAGAGAGTGTCCATAAGGGCCCCAGAGAGAGTCCATATGTGCCCTGGTGAGAGTCCGTAAGGGCCCCAGAGAGTGTCCATAAGGGCCCCATAGAGAGTCCATAAGGGCTGCAGAGAGTCCATAAGGGCCCCAGACAGTGCCCATAAGGGCCCCAGAGAGTGTTCATAAGGGCCTCAGAGAGAGCCCATAAGGGCCTCAGAGAGTGCTTGTGAGGGCCCCAGAGAGTGTCCATAAGGGCCAAGACAATGTCCATAAGGGCCCCAAAGAGTGCTTGTGAGGGCCCCAGAGGGTCCATAAGGGCCCATCTAGGGCCCCAAAGAGTGCTTGTGAGGGCCCCAGAGGGTCCATAAGGGCCCATCTAGGGCCCCAAAGAGTGCTTGTGAGGGCCCCAGAGGGTCCATAAGGGCCCATCTAGGGCCCCAAAGAGTGCTTGTGAGGGCCCCAGAGGGTCCATAAGGGCCCATCTAGGGCCCCAAAGAGTGCTTGTGAGGGCCCCAGAGGGTCCATAAGGGCCCATCTAGGGCCCCAAAGAGTGCTTGTGAGGGCCCCAGAGGGTCCATAAGGGCCCATCTAGGGCCCCAAAGAGTGCTTGTGNAGTCCGTAAGGGCCCCAGAGAGTGTCCATAATGCCCCAGAGACTGTCCATAAGGGCCTCAGAAAGTGTCCATAAGGGCCCCAGAGAGTGCTCGTGAGGGCCTCAGTGAGTGTCTGTAAGGGTCCCAGTGAGTGCTCGTGAGGGCCCCAGAGAGTGTCCATAAGGGCCCCAGAGAGTGCTGGTGAGGGCCTCAGAGAGTGCCCATAAGAGCCCCAGAGAGTGCTCATGAGGGCCTCAATGAGTGTCTATAAGGGCCCCAGTGAGTGCTCGTGAGAGCCCCAGAGAGTGTCCATAATGCCCCAGAGAGTGTCCGTAATGCCTCAGAGAGTCCCTGTGGGCCTGAGGCTGGGGCTGCTGCTGGGCCCTGGTCCCTGGGAGAGGGACAGCCCTCAGTGAGCTGTGGTTGTGCTGTCAGCTCAGGTGATGGTTAATCAGCCAAAATGCCCCCTGAGGAGCCCTGCAGAACCTGCCTGTGCCTGTAGTTTGGGTGGGAGCTGCTTGCCAGGGCTTTCTGGCCTCCTGCTTTCCTTTGGTCCTCTCCATGTTTGTGCAGACTCAGCTGCTTTGTCCAGGGCTTGCCCTGCTCATGCCTCACCACGACTCACCTGGCCTCAGGGGAACCATTCCCTAACACCAACAGGTATTTCCATACCACTTGGGACCAGATCTCCCTTGTATCCATTCCCAATGCTGCTTCTCCTTCCTGCTTCATGATTTAACTTTCACCATCACAAAGCACTAGCAAATGGCAGCCACTAATCACCTCATTAATTTAGTCTCATTTAGCCCTTGATGGTTGCACTGGGTAAGGCTCTACTAATGCCTGGGCACTGCCTCCAAAACTCAGTGTACCTGCTCCACCCTCCACGTTGCATTAATTCTCTGCAGCCTGTTGGTGAGCATCTCATTAGAAGCTGTTAATAAGTGAACTATGATTTAAATAAAATAAATATTGAAACATCAGGGGATTGAGTCCTCCACCAGTAAGTTTTCAAATGACACTGAGTTGGGAGCAGGTGTGGAGCTGTTAGAGGGCAGGAGGCTCTGCAGAGGGACCTGGACAGGCTGGATGTGTGGGCACAGTCCAGTGCCAGGAGTTTTAACAAGGCCAAGTGCCAGGTTCTGCACTTTGGCCACAACAACCCCAAGCAGTGCTACAGGCTGGGGACAGAGTGGCTGAGAGCAGCCAGGCAGAGAGGGAACTGGGGGTGCTGGTTGGCAGCTGAACATGAGCCAGCAATGTGCCCAGGTGGCCAAGAAGGCCAATGGCATCCTGGCCTGGATCAGGAACAGTGTGGCCAGCAGGACCAGGGCAGTCCTTCTGCCTCTGTGCTCAGCACTGCTCAGGCCACACCTTGAGTGCTGTGTCCAGTTCTGGGCCCATCAGGTTAAGAAAGATGTTGAGGTGCTGGATGTGCCCAGAGAAGGGCAGCAAGGCTGGGAAGGGGCCTGGAGCACAGCCCTGTGAGGAGAGGCTGAGGGAGCTGGGGGTGTGCAGCCTGCACAAGAGGAGGCTCAGGGCAGACCTCATTGCTCTCTGCAGCTNAGAAGAGCCTGGCCTCATCCTCCTCACACTCATCCTTTAGATATTTCTAAGCATTAAGAGGATCCCTCCTCAGTAACTTTCACATGAGGAAGAATGTGGATATAAGCTGGAACCCAGGAGGTTCCACCTCAACAGGAAGAGAAACTTCTTTAGTGTCAGGGTGCAGAGCCCTGCAGCAGGCTGCCCAGAGAGGTTGTGGAGTCTCCTTCTCTGGAGACTTTCCAAAGCCACCTGCATGTGTCCCTGTGTGACCTGCTCTAGTGACCCTGCCTTGGCAGGGGGGTTGGACTGGATGATCTCTGGAGATCCCTTCCAACTCCTACCTTTCTGTGATGGTCTGTCCAGCAGCTCCAGCAAACACGTCTAAGACCAGCTCTTACTACAAGAGTGGGAGCTTTGTATGGACTATTAAATTCACTCACACCACAGCATTCCCATCAGCTATCCACTCCAAACAATTTAATTTCATGTACAGACAGAGGTCACCACATAAAAGCACTAATCACAGAACCACAGAACGCTCTGGGCTGGAAGGGACCTCCAAAGCTCATCCAGCCCAACCCCCTGCACTCAGCAGGGACATCCTCCACTAAAGCAGGTTGCCCAGAGCCCTCTCCAGCCTCGAGTATCTCCAAGCATGGGGCCTCAACCACCTCCCTGGACAACCTGTTCCAGTGTTTTACCACCCTCCTGGTGCAGAACTTCTTCCTCACATCCAATCTAAATCTCCGCTGCTCTAGTTTGAAGCCATTGCCCTCATCCTGTCACTGCAGGCCTTTGGGAACAGTCCCTCTGCAGCCTTCTTGTAGCCTCTTTCAGGTACTGGAAGGCAGCTTTAAGGTCTCCCCAGAGCCTACTCTTCTCCAGGCTGAACACTCCCAGCTCCCTCAGCCTGCCCTCACCTGATTACACCTCACTTGATTACACCTCAGAGGTGTAATCAAAGCTCTTGGGCACTACCTGCCCCCTTCCTCAGCACCACCTCCTCCTCTCCCCTCTGGTGCACTGTGCAGCTGCTCTTAGGCTCTGCTTGATTCAGTGATGCTGCCCCTCTCCCAAAGACTAAGAGAAACGTTGCCTCTTCTGCCTGGAGGGTGAACCAAAGTTCAGGGCCAGGCCAGCTCTTTGGGCTAGGAAATAAAAACCCTTGTCATAGAGCTTTTGACTTGTTTGCTTTTCTGTATTCATTATGAATTAATACAAATGACTAAAAGCACAAGGCAAAAGGCAGTGAGGATGAATTTTAACCTGACAGTCTCACACTGCTGTAGGTCTGCATGCAGCCTCTGCTCAGCTCTGCCCAGACTTGTTCAAGATCTTCATCAATGGCAGAGACAGTGGGATCAAGTGCACCCTCTGACACCAAGCTGAGTGATGGAGTTGAGGGATGGGATCTATCCAGAAGGACCTGAAGAAGTGGATCCATCCAGAGGGACCTGGAGAAGTGGGTCCACATGAACCTCATGAGGTTCAACAAAGCCAAGTGCAGGATTGTGCACCTGTGTTAGGGCAATTCCCAATGTAAATCCAGGCTAGGGGATGGAAGGCTGGAGAGCAGCCCTGGGGAGGACTTAGGGGTGCTGGGGGATGCAAAGCTGGAGATAAGCCAGCACTGAATGCTGCCAGCCCAGCCCTAGCCTGGCCTGGGCTGCTCCCCAGCAGAGTGGCCAGCAGAGGCAGGGAGGGGATTCTGCCCCTCTGCTATGCTCTGCTAAGACCCCAACCCTGCAGTGCTGGGGCAGCTCTGGAGTCCTCAGCACAGACAGAGACCTGCTGGAGCAGGGCCAGAGGAGAGCACAGCAATGCTGGCAGGGCTGGACAGGCTCTGCTGTGGTGCCAGACTGACAGAGTTGGGCTTGGGCAGCCTGGAGAGGAGAAGGCTCCAGGGAGACCTTCTGGTGGCTGTTCAGTACTTACAAGACATGTCAAAGCAGTCCCTAACAAACAGGCAAATCAAGCCTCTGAGAGCAGGTCCTGTAGCTCATGTAAGCTGAGGACCTGTCAAGAAGCTTTTTTCATGGGAAGAAATACAAACATGGCTTTCACCAAGTCAAGCAGAAGGGAGCAGCTTCCCCTGGAGCTTCAAGCTTGGCACACTCAGACCCCACACCTCCCCCTTTGTTTCCAGGGTCCTTGCTGGTCCATTAGCAGTTTCAGTATGCCAACAAGGCTGTCCTTGCTGGAAAGTGGTTGAGGACTGACCTGGATTGGCACAAGCAGGAGGAAAAAGGTGTCCTAGAGATTTCCTCCCCTAATACAAAGATCTTTTGCTATTCACAGTTGTACCTGCAACTACTTGAAAGATTTACTGATGCCTCCAACAAACCTTTGACAAAACATTCTGCTCAGAAGCACTTTCACTTACAGAGAAGACTTCAGGGTTGTTGCTTCATGGTTTTTCTTTGTTTGCTGGAGGTTTATTCATGTTCTTCCCCCCCCCCCCTTTTATTTATAAATAAGGATATTTGCATGAAAAGAACAGATCTTCAATACTTAGCAGCTCATCTCCTCCTGCTCACATGCCACCTGAAGTCATGGTCTTTGCTTTATAGCATAATTAGTTGCTATGGCAAGAACACAATCATAGACAGAGAGAAAAAATATTTGGGGTATGATTTGCAATGCTCTTTATTTAAGCCTATGCACAAGTGACTTCTGCAGTGAGCTTGCTGCTTTTTACCTGCTCTCATCTGCATAAAGGCTTTCATCAGCTCTGCCTGTGCATTCAGACATACTGGCACTGCTACAGGCCCTAAGGGCATTTCCTTCACCCATATCTGAGCAGAGATTCAGAGATTCAAAGAATGGTTTGAGTTGGAAGGGACCTTGAAGATCATCCAGTTCCAACTCCCTGCCATGGGTGTGGAGAGCTCCCACCAGCCCAGGTCGCTCAAGGCCTGATCCAGCCTCACCTTGAACATCTCCAGGGAGAAGGCCTCCAAACCCTCCCCGAGCAACCTGTGCCAGTGTCTCCCCACCCTCACTGTCACGAATGTCTTCCTAAGCTCCAGTCTCAATCTCCCCTCCTCAAGCTTCAATCCATTCCCTCTCATCCTATCGCTCCCAGTCCTTCTCTAAAGTCCCTTCCCAGTTTTCTGCAGGTCCAGTGATGAGAGCACAAATGTGTGCAGAGGAACTGCTGCAAGTCAGACTAAACAAGAAAACATCCCTTTAAAAAACTACTTGGGACTGGCCCCCAAAACCCTGTGCACCACAGAGCTCCCTTGCGAGTTGTGCTTCTTAGGCTTGTATCATCCTGTTCTTTGTTAATGATCTCTTTTACAATCATTAAGGTTGGAAAAGACATTGAAGATCATTGAGTCCAACCCATAACCCAACTACCATGACCACTAAACTACGCCCTGAAGTGCCAGAGCTACAGCTCCTTGAACACCTCCAGGCATGGGGACTCCACCACCTCACTGGGCAGCCTGTGCCAATCCCTGACCACTTACGCAGCAAAGAAATTTTTCCTCATCTCCAACTCAATCCTCCCTGGCACTTTTGTCCAATAATAAAAATTGTAAGTAGGGAGATTGTCTGTTTCCTCAGCAAATTCTGTGTATTTATGTCCTGAGCTGGGAGGAGTATTGCTGCAGAGGAAAGAGAAGCAATGCCAGGCACTGAGTTCCTGGAGAAGCAGAAGCTCTGTTGCTCTGCCAATGCCCTCAGGAATCATAGAACCATGGAATCACAAAATCATAGAATCACAAAACCACAGAAGCATATAATCACAGAACCTCAGAATCATAGAACCATAGAACCACAAAACCACAGAACCATAGCAGCATAGAATCACAGAACCTTAG
>WBNM01006979.1:8966-19646 GCA_013399055.1 Ramphastos sulfuratus
CTGGGCACAGCTCTGCAGCCTGTCCAGGTCCCTCTGGATGGATCCCTGCCCTCTAGCAAGTCAACTGTGCCACACAGCTTGGTGCCATCTGCAAACCTGCTGAGGGTGCACTGATTCCTCTGTCCATGGCACTGACAAAGATGTTAAACAGCACTGGTGCCAGCACTGATCCCTGAGGGAGCCACTTGGCACTGGTCTGCAGGTGGACATTGTGCCCTTGATCACCACTCTCTGGGTGCCACCATCCAGCCAATTCCTTACCCAGCAAGTGGTCAGCTCTCTGAGTTGCACCAGGAACTGTCACAGCTTCACTCTCAGAGCCAGACAGGGGCTAAACGCGAGAAGCATCACAGCAGCACGCCAGAAGCCGTTCTGCACGCAGCAACAGTTAGCCTGCTGAACCTTCTCTTCTCCTTCCTCAGAAAATGAGTCACTTCAATCACATCTGAAGGATCAGCTCTGCTGCTCCCAGTTCCATCTCCGCACAGCCTTTCCCAAATTTGCCCCGGGAAGGCAGAGAAGCTCCCGCCCAGGCAATGGCTCCTGCCGCTCCTACAAGCCTCAGTTACTCCGTTCCCCCGCACGTTCCCGACTCTCGGGCTCGCCCCCCGCACTTCCAGCCCGCCGAGGGCAGCCTCGCCTGCCTGCGCCCAGCCCAAGGACCGCGCTGCCGGGCGCCGAGCCTCCGCTGTCAGGCTGGGCAGGCGCAGGGCTCAGAGGCAGAGCCCTCTTCCTCCTCCCGCCCACCCCAGGTGCTCTCCCGCGGGCTCGGGGGCGGCCGAACCCCCTCAGGGCCGCGCGAAGGATGGGATGGAAAGGCAGGGCAAGGCGGCAGCGGACTCACGGCGCGGGGGAGGCACCCGCTAGGTGCACGTCCTCGGGCGCGTCGTAGAACTCCTCGGTGTCGCTGTCGGAGGCCATGACGGCGCCGAGCCGAGCCGGGCCCAGCCGGCGGCAGCGCAGCGCAGCGCAGCACAGCACAGCACACGGCGGCCGCCGCCACCTCACGGCAGGACGGGCGGGGGCCGCGCCGCTCTCGCGAGAGCCGCGCCAAGCCGGCCCCGCACCGGGCGGAAGTGCGGGAGGCAACCGGGCACGCCCCTTGCTGGGCGGAAGCGCCAGCGGGACAGGTGACGAGGCCCGCCCACTAGCGGGCGGAAGTGCCCGCGGAGCTGCTGTAGGGCTCGCCCCCGGCCGGGCGGAAGTGCGAGCACAGGTCGGGTCTGCCCCTCCGAGGCGCGTAAGGTTCCGGCGCAGCCTCACCTTGGCGGTCTCTCGCATTGTGCCGCCGCCGCCGCCGCCTCGCTTACGAAAGCCGTGCAGGTGTCGGCGGAAGGTTAAGGCCCTGCCTAGCCGCTGGCTGAAGCGGATGGGGCAGCGGGGCCGTGTAAGCGCTTGGCCCCTTCGTCCGCTTGTCTCGTAGTGCCCAACCGAGCTCGTGCTGGCGGTGCCCATCCAAGTGCTGTGCAAATCGAGATCGGATGCGTCCCTGTCAAAGGCTTGGTTAATAAAGACCAGGAGGTAGAGAGTGGAAACGAGGAAGGGGCTCTGCCTTTCCGGCGTCAGTCTAGCCGGAGAGGGAAGCCAGGATGGAGGTGAGGGTGAGAGGATGGAGGTGAGGGTGAGAGGATGGAGGTGTTGTGCTGGATACAACTGTAGAGCCTGTTCTTGTTGAAAGTCACAAGGTCAAAGAGTTGTTTCTTGGGGAAGCCCTTCCAGATTATGTTAGGAGGAACTTCTTTGGAGTGAGGGTGGTGAGACACTGGCACAGGTTGCCCAGGGAGGTGCTCAGGACCAGGTTGGATGAGGCCTTGAGTGACCTGTGCTAGTGGGAGGTGTCCTTGCCTGTGGCAGGGGGTTGGAACTGGCTGAGCTTTGAGGTCCCTTCCAACCTTCCCATTCTATGATTATCCACCCCAACCCTTCCCTAACTCTGCCAAGCGTGGGGCTAAGCCATGGCCCTCAGCACCACAGCTCTGCCTCTTGGAAACACCTCCAGGGGTGGGGATTCCAACACCTCCCTGGGCAACCTGTGCCAGGCTTTGAGAACCCTTTCAGTGAAGATGTTTCTTCTAATGTCCAACCTAAATCTCCTTTGGGCTGCATCAGAAGAAGTGTGGCCAGCAGGGCCAGGGAGGGGATTCTCCCCCTCTGCTCCCCACTAGTGAGACCCCACCTGGAGTGCTGCATTGAGTTCTGGAGCCCCTGGGACAGGAGGGATGTGGAGATGCTGGAAGGTGTCCAGAGAAGGGCCACGAGGTTGAGCAGAAGGCTGGAGCTGCTCTGCTGTGAGGAGAGACTGAGGGAGTTGGGGCTGTGCAGGCTGGAGAGGAGAAGGCTCCCAGGTGACCTTATTGTGGCCTTGCAGATCTGAAGGGGGCTACAAGAAAGCTGCGGAGGGACTTTTTAGACTATCAGGTAGTGACAGGACTGGGAAGGATGGAGCAAAGCTGGAAGTGGGAAGGTTCAGACTGGAGGTGAGGAGGAAGTTCTTCAGCATGAGGGGTGGTGAGAGCCTGGCAGGGGTTGCCCAGGGAGGTGGTTGAGGCCCCATCCCTGGAGGTGTTTAAGGCCAGGCTGGATGAGGCTGTGGACAGCCTGATCTAGTGTGAGGTGTCCCTGCCCATGGCAGGGTGGTTGGAGCTGGATGAGCCTCGTGGTCCCTTCCAACCCTGACTGTTTCTATGATTCTATGATTTCCTCTTGTCCTGTCACTTGTTATTAGGAGAAAAAAGGGATGGATTGGTAACAGTTTTAAAAGGATTTTTTTTTTCTCATTAACTTTCATTAATATTAATGGTCTGAAGCCACTGGCAGGAATTGAATCACAGGGCTCCTGATTTGTTTATCCTTGTGTCTTCCTTCTGATGTTCATATGATCTCTCTGCCCCCATCACATGGTGAATGGTCAGCAAGCAGTAACTCACAGCAGCAAGAGGCTTCCCTTTGAAATGCTTTTCCTGTTAGTATCTGCACAGTGCTGCAGAGAGCAATGAGCTCTGCCCTCAGCCTCCTCTTCTCCACACTGCACACCCCCAGCTCCTCAGCTGCTCTGCCCCAGCCCTGTTCTCCAGACCCTTCCCCAGCTTTGTTGCCCTTCTCTGGACATGTTCCAGCCCCTCAATGTCCTTCTTGAGTGAATGGCTGCCTGTGTCCCAACTGCTCACCACAGAGGTCCTTGTGCTTATGCAGGCACACACTCAGGCACCTACCCTGGCACATGCCCATGGTGTGACTATGTCCTCCTGCTCCCTTACAAAAATCATAAAACTTCTAAGCCAAAGCAGTAAAAGGACCAGGAACAGGAGGTGGTGGCCACGAGGATGCTCAGAGGGCTGGAGCTGCTCTGCTGTGGAGACAGCCTGAGAGAGTTGGGGCTGTGCAATCTGGAGAGGAGAAGGCTCTGAGGTGACCTTCTTGTGGCCTTGCAGTATCTGAAGGGGGCTACAAGAAAGCTGGAGAGGGACTTTTTAGGCTGTCAGGTAGTGACAGGACTAGGGGGGAATGGATCCAAGCTAGAGGAGAGGAGATTTAGATTAGATGTTAGGAAGAAGTTCTTCAGCATGAGGGTGGTGAGAGCATGGCACAGGTTGCCCAGAGAGGTGGTGGAAGCCCCATCCCTGGAGGTGTTTAAGGCCAGGCTGGATGTGGCTGTGAGCAGCCTGCTCTAGTGTGAGGTGTCCCTGCCCATGGGACATTAGATGATCCTTGAGGTCCCTCCCAGCCCTGACAATTCTATTATTTGTTAACACACGTAGGATTCTGAGTCCACTGAAAACTAAGGAGGTACAAACTTAGCCTCCACCTTCAGCTCTTAATGCTGAAGAGTTTGGGCAAGTAATTAGCAGAGAAAATTCCTGGCTTGTAACTGCTCACTGCCGCTGCTCTGTCTGACAGCCAAACTCAGTGAGTGCATTAGAATAGGATGATCTCTAAATTATTAAAAACAAGAGTGGTGTAACCTTAGCTGGGGAGGCAGCTCCAGAAGCTGAGGGGAAATGGCTGCTTGAAAAGCATCTTGAGTTGCTTTGTCAGTAGCTGCAGGACTCCAGGGTTCCTTAAGCAGAGGACCTCAGCAATGGTGATAAAGATGTGCAGGTGAGTGCCAGGAGGCTGGAGCCAGGCTCTGCTGGGTGATGCCCAATGCCAGAGCAAGAGGCAATGGTGGAAGCTGAGGCATAGGAAGTGCCATGAAACATGAGGAGGAATTTTGTCCCTGTGAGGGTGACAAAACCCTGGCACAGGCTGCCCAGGGGGGCTGTGGAGTCTCCCTCTCTGCAGATATTCAAACCCCACCTGGGTGTGTTCCTGTGTGACCTGCTCTGAGTGCTCCTGCTCTGGCAGGGGGCTTGGATTGGCTGAGCTTTGGAGGTCCCTTCCAGCCCCTGACATTCAGTGAAATGACAGCTGCAGGAACATTCAAACAAAAGCCCCATTCTAACATTTAGTCAGGGCTACATGATGAAGAAAATTCAGCCTAACTGCAGTGCCCTTTGCCTCCCCATTCCAAACCTTTTTCCATCAGAGTGGCTTCTCAGAGGCTGGTGGGACCCCCAGAGCCTTGCCAGGGCTGACTGCTCTTATCCCTGCTCTTTGTAGAGATCAGCAAGGGGACAAAGTTTCCCAAGCTAGAAGATAAAGGTCATGATTAGTTGGTTGCAAACGACCCTGCTGTTTCCTCTGCAGGGTTGGCACAGCCCTTTCCCAGCCTGCGGCAGGGATGAGCACTGGGGCGGCAGTGAGAGGCCAGCCAGGGCTCAGTTTGCTGTGGAACTGACCTGCTTTGGCTTGGAAGGACTGGCAGTGGTCAGCTCTGTAAGGGCTGGGATATTAAATCCTCAAGCTTACACCAAACATCACTCCTGGAGCAGCTGTCCTGAAAGCCAAACCCAAGTGGGGGAGGAGTCCCTAGGTAAAAGAATCCGTGTGAGTGGCAGACTCTGGCGTGGCAGTGAGAGCAGCACATGGCTGGGACTGGTCAGCATCAGCTCTTACATAACCGAATGGCCTCAGTTCCTTCCTGGCTTCTCTGGACAGCTCAACAGTCATGGGGTGGGTTGGTTTGGAAGGGACCTCAAAGCTCAACCAGTTCCAACTCCCCTGCCATGAGCAGGGACACCTCCCACCAGCACAGCTTGCTCAAGGTCTCATCCAACCTGGTCCTGAACACCTCCAGGGAGGTTGTGGAGCACAGAAGCACAGAATGTGATCAGAGATCACAGAGCTTCTGTGCTCCACAACCTCCCTGGGCAACCTGTGCCAGTGTCTCACCACCCTCACTGCAAACAACTTCCTCCTAACATCCACTTTCAATCTCCCCTCTGCCACTTCAAACTCATTCCCCTTGTCCTGCCATTCCCAGACCTTGTCAATAGTCCCTCCTCAGCCTTCCTGGAGCCCCCTTCAGATCCTGCAAGGCCACTCCAAGCTCTCCTGGAAGCCTTCTCCTCTCCAGGCTGCAGAACCCCAACTCTCTCAGCCTTTCCTCACAGCAGAGCTGCTGCAGCCCTCTCAGCATCTTGGTGGCCTCCTCTGCACTGGCTCCAACACTTCCATGTCCTTCCTGTGCTGGGGGCTCCAGAACTGCACACAGGACTGCAGGAGGGGTCTGAGGAGAGCAGAGCAAAGGGGCACAATCCCCTCCCTTGCCCTGCTGCCCACACTGCTCTTGCTGCAGCCCAGCACACAGTTGACCTTCAGCTTCTCCTCTCCAGGCTGAACAGCCCCCAGCTACCCCAGCTGCTCCTCATGGGACTTGTGCTCAAGACCCCTCATTGCCCTTCTCTGGACATGCTCCAGCACTTCAGTGTCCCTCCTGTAGCCAGAGTGCAGCTGCTGAAGGGAAGGGGAGGTGCAGCCTGAGTCCCTGCTGAAGGCTGAGCAAGCCCTGTCAGTCTCTCCAGGTTCCCTCCCAAAGCTGAGCCCATGCCTGGATTTGCATTCAGAGGTTTCTCCTGCTGCTGTGCCTTGCACTGCATCAGCTACTTTCACAAATGAACCAAGCTAATGACACAGCCATGCCCTTATTCATGCTGCCTGGCAGGCTGTCAATTCCTGCATGTGCAGATGAGCTGTGGCTCAGCCTTTGCCAATGCAAATGCTCTGCCCTCCAAATTTCCAATGCTTTTTTTTTTTTTTATGTCTGAAGATGCTCAGTGGGTGCAGATGCTTTAATACATAACTGCTGTGGTTTTGTTTTCTTTATGCTCCATCTCTTAAGTGCCTAAAAGCATTCTGTTGCTTTATGAATCAGAGCTGTGAGTTGTGCTTCCCACTGGGGATCATAGAATCATGGAATGGTATAGGGGGTGGAAGGGACCTCCAGAGATCATCCAGTCCAACCTCCCTGCCAGAGCAGGGGCACACAGGAACACATCCAGAAAGTCTCCAGAGAAGGAGACTCCAAGACCTCTCTGGGCAGCCTGCTCCAGGGCTGCGGCACCCTCACACTGGCAAAGCTTCCCCTGGCACCTCCTCTGCTCCAGCTGGCACCCAGTGCCCCTTGTGCTGCCCTTGGCCAGCCCTGGGCACAGCCTGGCTGCATCCTGCCCACGCTGCCCTGCACATCTTTAGGAAGGTTAATTTATAAACCAAATGTGGAGCTCTGGAAATGCATTTTGGGGCTGGTTTGGGGAAAAATCAGTGCTCATCCTGATGATCATCTTTGTGTCTAGCTGAGTATCTATATCCATGGTGGAAGCCCCATCCTGGGAGGTCTTTCATGCCAGGCTGGATGTGGCTCTGAGCAACCCAATCTAGTGTGAGGTGTCCTTGCCCATGGTAGGGGAGTTGGCAAGCCAGGGTCCTTAGACTCAGTGGCACCAGGTGCTTTGTCCTCTTTCCTGTGGTTGCTTCTCCCCAAAACAGAGAGAGGGAGAACAGAAAAATAGGTCTGGCCAAGCCAGGACATGTTCAGGCCAATTTTGGCCCATTCAGGCCATCCACAACACCATGGCACAGCAGAGGGGGAGAAGAACCTCCCTAGCCCTGCTGGCCACACTTTTCTTGATGCACCCCAGGATGGTCATCAGGGCACATTGCTGCCCCATGCAGAACTTGCTGTCACCAGGCCTCCAAGGTCTTCTCCCTTGGAGCTGCTTCCCAGCAGGATGCCCTCTGCCTGTCCTGGTGCCTGCTGCTGCAGGACTCTGCACTTGTCCTTCACAAAGCTGCCCTCAGCTCTCAGCCTGATGGCAGCACAGCCTGAGAGGGAGTCAGCCACTGCTCCCTCAGTTTCATGTCCTAGAAACACAGAGTGGGTTGGGTTGGAAGGGGCCTGGAAGATGATCCAGTTCCAAGCCCAGCTGAGTGCAGGTCGCTGCAAGGCACAAGCAGAGCAAGGTGAAGAGGGTGCAGCTGCTGTAAGGGAGGACTGTGAGCAGCCTGCTTTGAGCTGAATTCTGTCAGCTTTGAAAGGTCCTTTCCAACTCCTGCAGATGTTGATTTATTTCTTTCCTCAGTCTGTCTGTGAGATCCTTGAGACTAAGCCATGAGTGGTATCCCAAACACCGATTTGTATTTACTGGTCAACAGCTGAAGATGAGGCAGCAGTGTGCCCAGGTGGCCAAGAAGGCCAATGGCATCCTGGCCTGGGTCAGGAACAGTGTGGCCAGCAGGAGCAGGGCAGTCCTTCTGCCCTGTACTGGCACTGGTGAGGCCATACCTTGAGTGCTGTGTCCAGTTCTGGGCCCCTCAATTCAAGAGAGGTGTTGAGGTGCTGGAAGGTGCCCAGAGAAGGGCAGCAAGGCTGGGGAGGGGCCTGGAGCACAGCCCTGTGAGGAGAGGTTGAGGGAGCTGGGGGTGTGCAGCCTGCAGAAGAGGAGGCTCAGGGCAGACCTCATTGCTGTCTACAACTCCCTGAAGGGAGGCTGTGGCCAGCTGGGGTTGGGCTCTGCTGCCAGGCACCCAGGGACAGAACAAGAGGACACAGCCTCAAGCTGTGCCAGGGGAGATTCAGGCTGGATGTAGGAGGTTGGACTTGATCTCGAAGGTCTCTTCCAGCCTGGTTCATTCTGTGATGCTGTGATATTTGGGACATAAAAAGGGAATGGGTGCTGGCTTTAGAGTAGGATGCTGGGTGAGAGGAGAACAAAACTCTAAGCCAGATTTTGAGTGATTTATTATAGACACTGGAGTATTCCCAGCCCAGGGAGCAGGAATCTGGAGTCCTGTGTGCAGTTCTGGAGCCCCCAGCACAGGAAGGACATGGAAGTGTTGGATCCAGTGCAGAGGAGGCCACCAAGATGCTGAGAGGGCTGCAGCAGCTCTGCTGTGAGGACAGGCTGAGAGAGTTGGGGCTCTGCAGCCTGGAGAAGAGAAGGCTTCCAGGAGACCTTAGAGTAGCCTTCCAGGATCTGAAGGGGCCTACAGGAAGGCTGGGGAGGGACTATTGACAAGGTCTTGCAATGACAGGACAAGGGGCAATGGGTTTGAACTGGCAGAGGGGAGATTGAAACTGGATGTTAGGAGGAAGTTGTTTGCAGTGAGGGTGGTGAGACACTGGCACAGGTTGCCCAGGGAGGTTGTGAAGCTCAGAAGCACAGAATGGGATCAAAGATCTCATTCTGTGCTTCTGTGCTCCACAACCTCCCTGGAGGTGTTCAGGACCAGGTTGGACGAGGCCTTGAGTGACCTGTGCTAGTGGGAGGTGTCCCTGCCTATGGCAGGGGACTGGAACTGGATGATCCTTGAGGTCCCTTCCAACCTTCCCATTCTATGATTCTATATGCTGGAGAGAGTCCAGTGGAGAGCTACAAGGGTGACTGGGGTGACTGAACATCTTTGCCATGGAGAAAGGCTGAGAGCCCTGGGGCTGGTTAGTCTGGAGAGGAGAAGTCTGAGAGGGCATCTGAGCAATGTCTATCAATAGCTGAGGGGTGGATGTCAGGAGGAAGGTGCCAGGCTCTGTTTGGTGGTGCCCACTGACAGGACAAGGAGCAGTGGGTACAAGCTGCAACCCAGGAAGTTCCACCTCAACATGAGGAGAAACTTCTTCAGTGTGAGGGTGCTGGAGGGCTGGAGCAGGCTGCCCAGGGAGGCTGTGGGGTCTCCTCTGAAGACTTTCCCAGCTGGATGTGTTCCTGTGTGCCCTGCCCTGGGTGCCCCTGCTCTGGCAGGGGAGTGGACTGGATGATCTGTGGAGGTCCCTTCTAACCCCTACCATTCTGTGGTTCTCTCATCAAGTTGGGGATGTCCCTGCCCACTGCAGGGCCTTGGCCTTTAAAGGTCCCTTCCAAAGCAGTGCATTGCTTGATTCTATAATTCAAAACCAATCCCAAATTAAACCAAATGTTGACTGAGAAGCAAAGAGGGAGTTTTTACTGACCTGCTTCTGCAGAACATGTTTGAAAGGAAAGCAGAAAGAAAAAAGATAACAGCACCAGAGGGAAGGAAATTCCATGGCAAACATCTCCTGAATGGGAGCTAGACTGACAGCAGGATGGCTGCATTCCAAACATGCTCCCAAAAATCAATTAGCTTCCTACAGATGAGTAACAGCAGGAAGGACTCTGGTGTCTGGAAGCTGTCACTTTCTTTATGCCCTTAGCACAAAGCCAGGCAGTGCTCTGAAAACTTCTGGCTCCTGCTCACCATGCCTGTGTTTAATAATCCATCACTGCTTGCCTGGGGCTGCCCTTCTGATGTGGTCTGGAAGAATCCAGACTCCTGGGCTACAACCATCAAGGTCAAACTGTTTGTAACTGAGTGTAACCCAGTGATCAGCCTCTGGTTTAGCCTCCAGTCCTCCACAGAACAACTGCAGGTGAGACTGAGCCACGTGAAGAGAAGAATGACTGTAAGGAGTTCTTCTTGTAGAAGGATAAAGCTGCTTTGTCACACAGGGAATCACAGAATGCCAGGTTGGAAGGGACCCCAGGGATCATCTGGTGCAACCAGAGGTATTAAGTTGATAGCTCTGTAGGCAGAACCCACCTGAATCTGGATCTGATTTAGGGCTTGTAGCTGGGATTTCAGTAGTGCAGGTTTCACTCCCTAAAACCTTTGTTCTCCTGATAAGCTTCCAGTGGTTCTACTGGACCTGCTGGACTGGGTCCAGAAGAGGCTGCCAAGATGACCAGAGACCAGAAGAGGCTGCCAAGATGACCAGAGACTGGAGAACCTCCCCTAGGGGAACAGGCTGGGAGAGTTGGGGTTGCTGAGCCTGGAGAAGAGAAGGCTCCAGGGAGACCTTAGAGCTGCATTTCAGTATCCGAAAGGGCTACAGGAGAGCTGGAAGGGACTCTTCAGAAGGGCCTGTGGGGATAGGACAGAATCACAGAAGCACAGAAACATTCAGGTTGGCAAAGCCTCTCAGGAGCACCAAGCCCAACCCAGATCCCTGCTCTGCAAGGCTCACCCTGAACCATAGCCCCAAGCACCACATCCAAGCCACCTTTGAACACATCCAGGTTGGTGACTCCATCACCTCCCTGGGCAGCTCATTCCAGTCCCTGACCACTCTTGCTGGGAAAAATTTTCCTAAGGTCCAGTCCAAACCTGCCCAGTGGCAGCTTGAGGCCATTGCCTCTTGTTCTATCTCTTTACCTGTGAGCAGAGCCCAGCAGCAGCCTCTCCACAACCTCCTTTCAGAATCATAGAATCATAGACTGGTAAGGTTGAAAGGGACCTCAAAGATCATCCAGTTCCAACCCCCTGCCATAGGCAGGGACACCTCCCACT
>WBNM01006980.1:0-19252 GCA_013399055.1 Ramphastos sulfuratus
TCCCAAACCATCACACATCCATAGATTTAGTAGCACATACTTGTGGTTTGAGGGGTTCCAGGTTATTTCAGATTTCCTAAGAAAACTACAGAGACCAAGATCCATCCCAGGGGACGAACTGCTCACCCCCAGATATTGTAATTTTGTTGTTCAATCCCATAAATCCTGCAAGCACTTTAAAAGTCAGCAGCAAGGTCAGTTTGATTTCTTTTCTCCCTGCCTTTCCAGCTTTCCAGAGGGATCCTTATCTGGGTAACTATGTAGGAGTACTCTGTAGGCCATGGTCTTCAAGGCTGTGACCACAGCCTGATTGGGGCTTAACTGGGAGACAATAGGGGATGGGAGAAAGTGAGCACTGGGCTTTTTTGGTGGTATTAGTTTGCTTGGGGGGAAGGTTTGGGGGGGGTTCAAGGCTGGTGAGGGGGCTGGAGCACAGCCCTGTGAGGAGGGGCTGAGGGAGCTGAGGGTGTGCAGCCTGGAGAAGAGGAGCCTCAGAGCAGACCTCATTGCTGTCTGTAAATACCTGAAAGGAGGTTGTAGCCAGGCAGGGGTTGGTCTCTTCTCCTAGGCACCCAGTGACAGAGCAAGAGGACACTATCTCAAACAACACCAGGGCAGGTTTAGGCTGGATGTTAGGAAGAAATTCTACACAGAAAGAGTGATTGGCATTGGAATGGGCGGCCCAGGGAGGTGGTGGAGTCACCATCCCCGGAGGTGTTTAAGGGGAGGCTGGATGAGGCACTTAGTGCCAGGGTTCATTGAATTAGAAGGGTTAGGTGATAGGTGGGACTCGATGATCCTAGAGGTCTTCTCCAACCTGGTTAATTCTGTATCCTGTATCTGTATTAGGTGTTAAGGATTCATGTATGCAGTATCTTACCCTGCACAGTTTAAAATACAACATTTTGGTGTTTTCTTCTCCAGTTCAGTGAGAGCCTTATTATTTTACTGCCCTTCTTCCTTAGAAAAAAAGTAAGCTAATCTCAGTCTGTGGAACTCTTACACATAAAAAAACTACACCACGCATCCACAAGGACATCTGAGCAATCACATTTGTTTTACAGGTAACGTTCCAGACTCAGGAGGCTTTTTGTGGTCAGTTTTGTTGTTGTTGTGACTATTATTTAGCTGGCATTTGATATGATAATAATAATCACTATGAATTGTGATTATTAATTTCTATATGAATAATAATTTGTATTATTAATATTTAAAACGTTGGGGAAATTCTCTGAGATTCTTTGGATTTTTGGTTGACAGGAAATCATAGAATCATAGAATGGTAAGGTTGGAAGGGACCTCAAGGATCACCTAGTTGCAACCCCCCTGCCATAGGCAGGGACACCTCCCACTAGCACAGGTCACTCAAAGCCTCGTCCAACCTGGCCTTGAACACCTCCAGGGAGGGAGCAGCCACAACCTCCCTGGGCAACCTGTGCCAGTGTCTCACCACCCTCACTGCAAACAACTTCCTCCTAACATTCAGTCTAAATCTTTCCTCTGCCAATTTAAACCCATTGCCCCTCGTCCTGTCATTGCAAGACCTTGTCAATAGTCCCTCCCCAGCCTTCCTGTAGGCCCCCTTCAGATACTGGAAGGCTACTCTAAGGTCTCCTGGAAGCCTTCTCTTCAGCAGGCTGCAGAGCCCCAACTCTCTCAGCNCACAAAGAATCTTTATGAACACAGAATTAAACAGTTTAAACAATCAGAACTTGGAAAATAGGAAGGTGAAAACAGGACAGATTCTAACTATGCTTACAGAGCCTTAGCATTAACTCCAGCAGATGTACTCTCAACATCCCTGAGTAAGTTTCCTGTACAAGGAGGCTTCCAAAACTCACCATAATCATCCCGTGCTAAAATACAAAATATTCCAGGCAGAGAGGAGGAGAGAAGAGCTGAGTTGCTGCTGAGCTGCCAGTGTAAGCTGCAAACATGTGGCTGCAATGATTCCCAGTTAGTGAGCCACTAATGGGACACTGCAGGTGGTCCATACAGAAAGGCAGTGTAGAAAAGGCAGTTTCTAAATCACCCCCCATTAAATACATCATTTTGAAAATGAAACTGGCCAACAGGCACTGGCATCATTGTTCTGCCCAATGAATTCAAAGCTTTGTGCCTTGTGTGACCACACTGGCACGTTGAGGGGCAGCACCAGACACATGGTGCTAAGCTCTTACCCTCAAGGCTGTTTGCTCAATCTACTACGACTCCTGGACCCACAACAGGAGGAGGAGAGCAAGAGTTAAACCAGCCTGGCAGGATTTATGCCCTACCAGGACAGCATTAGTAGTTGTAAACATTTTCCAAAACAGCATTTGCATCAATGAAAATTATTTTTGGAGAAACCAAGGAAGTTCAATTATTTGGATAAATACATTATGGAGACATAACAAGCTAAGTACTAATTCCTCTTTCATGACCCAAAAGTCGTGTTTTAAAAGACTGAACCCTTAATTTGTATTCAAGTATCACAGTATCACAGGATCACCAAGGCTGGAAGAGACCTCAAAGATCATCAAGTCCAACCCACGACCACAGACCTCAAGACCAGACCATGGCACCAAGTGCCACGTCCAAACCTGCCTTGAACCCCTCCAGGGGCAGTGACTCCACCACCTCCCTGGGCAGCCCATTCCAGTGGGGAATGACTCTCTCAGGGAAGAATTTTCTCCTCACCTCCAGCCTAAACTTCCCCTGGCACAGCTTGAGACTGTGTCCTCTTGTTCTGGTGCTGGTTGCCTGAGAGAAGAAAGCAACCTCCTCCTGGCCACAACCACCCTTCAGGTAGTTATAGACAGCAAGAAGGTCTGCCCTGAGCCTCCTCTTCTCCAGGCTAAACAATCCCAGCTCCCTCAGCCTCTCCTCCTAGGGCTTGTGCTTGAGGCCTCTCACCAGCCTCGTTGCCTTTCTCTGGACACGTTCAAGCACCTCAACAAACCTTGTTTTCAGAAGTACTGAGTATGCAGTATTTCCCACTAATTTCCCTAATTCTACTCCAAATACATACTTTTTATGAGAGTTTATATATTGACGTGGGAAAGTGCCTTTGAAACTTAAAATTAAACACTTCATATGCCATAGAAGAGAGGGCAAAAATAAATCCAAGTGTTTCTAGGTACATATGCACCTAAAATTAGACCCAATCTCAAATGCTCCAAAAATGGTGTTTGCAAAATCAAGCAGTGTTTACTCAAGCACCTACATGAATGAATTTTAGCCCTGTAACAAAACTACCTAAATCCAGAATGGATCTAAAAGCCAAAATTTATATGATTTTACTCCATGACAGGCTGTGGAAAATCCAAAGCTTTCAGATCATAGTTCTTAACACTTTCTTTTATCTTATTTTGTGTGGCTTATTTGAAGGTTTCCTCCAGAACTTATTTTAGCAAAAAAAAAAAAAATAAAAAAAAAAAAAAATCAGGGTTTGCTGTCATAACAGCCTGCTTTTTCAACAAGAGATTAAGTATCTCTTTTGTCAGAAAATGTGAATACCTGGATGCTAAAATATTTCTTCTCAAAACTGCTGCCAGGTGTCCCTAGGGAATTAGAGTCCACATACCTCAAATGTTCCTCAGCAGTTGTATAATACTCTGGAAAGAGGGAGGGATATGGTATATCCATGGGCATGTACTACAGCTGTGTATAACTATACCAACAGAGAAGTTTGACACAATTTTGACAAAACAGCAACCATTTCTGTCAGATATTGTTGTTTGTTGGTTTTGGTTTGTTGGTTGGCTTTTGGTTTGGTTTCGTTTTTCTTTTTATGATTGGCTTTTGGTTTGGTTTTGTTTTTCTTTTTATGGTTGGCTTTTGGTTTGGTTTTGTTTTTCTTTTTATGGTTGGCTTTTGTTTTGGTTTTGTTTTTCTTTTTATGGTTGGCTTTTGGTTTGGTTTTGTTTTTCTTTTTATGGTTGGCTTTTGTTTTGGTTTTGTTTTTCTTTTTATGGTTGGCTTTTGGTTTGGTTTTGTTTTTCTTTTTATGGTTGGCTTTTGTTTTGGTTTTGTTTTTCTTTTTATGGTTGGCTTTTGGTTTGGTTTTGTTTTTCTTTTTATGGTTGGCTTTTGTTTTGGTTTTGTTTTTCTTTTTATGGTTGGCTTTTGGTTTGGTTTTGTTTTTCTTTTTATGGTTGGGTTTTGTTTTGGTTTTGGTTTTCTTTTTATGATTGGCTTTTGGTTTGGTTTTGTTTTTCTTTTTATGGTTGGCTTTGATTTGGTTTTGTTTTTCTTTTTATGGTTGACTTTTATTTTGGTTTTCTTTTTCTTTTTATGGTTGGCTTTTGTTTTGGTTTTGTTTTTCTTTTTATGGTTGGTTTTTGCTTTGGTTTTGTTTTTCTTTTTGTGGTTGGCTTTTGTTTTGGTTTTCTTTTTCTTTTTTATGGTTGGCTTTTGTTTTGGTTTTGTTTTTCTTTTTATGGTTGGCTTTTGTTTTGGTTTTGTTTTTATTTTTATGGTTGGCTTTATTTTGGTTTTCTTTTTCTTTTTATGGTTGGCTTTTGTTTTAGTTTTGTTTTTCTTTTTATGGTTGGTTTTTGCTTTGGTTTTGTTTTTCTTTTTGTGGTTGGCTTTTGTTTTGGTTTTCTTTTTCTTTTTATGGTTGGCTTTTGTTTTGGTTTTCTTTTTCTTTTTATGGTTGGCTTTTGTTTTGGTTTTCTTTTTCTTTTTTTGGGGACTCAATCAGAATGCTGGCAAAGGCCTTAATTTTCACTCAAAAACTCTTTTAACTTGTTTTCCAAAGCAAAAACCAGTTTTTCAGCAGCCAAAGTAACTATTCTCTGACTCCTAGTTTGAATAAACTCTAAAATGAAACTTAATTCAAGTTGGGAAGTTTTGTCTGACTCATATTTATCTCTAGTTGGCTCCTTATTTCTGGGGAGAGGAGTCATCATTGCATAAACTTTGTTTAATCACAGTCCAGGCTTCAGGTTTAATTTTAAGAAGTCCCAAGCAGCTTCACTCAATAGTCCGCTGTATGATGTATAGAGGAAGCCTGAGCAGAGCCAGTACTAGAACCTTACTTGAAGCTCTGCTTCAGCTTACAGCCAAACCATGGCACATTTTATGAAAGGCAAAGGCATACTCAGTTTGCTTTGGCAAGTATTTTTCCTCAGCTGCACTCACCAGCCCCAAAAAAATGGTGGTGGTGGTGGGGAAATGGACAGAGGCTTTTGGGGGGAAGAAAATTGCATTTGAAGCTATTTTTGTTTTAATCAGTTTGAGAATGCCAGGCAGGTTGATAGAGCAGTGCATGTTGATTCTGTCCCCAGAGCTCACCCCTGAAGAAAAGCTGATTACTAAGCAGCTCTTGGTCATAAAACTGTAGTCTTTTTTCCCTTTAGGTCCACAATGCACAGTAAACTGAGGCATCCCACCAGGGTAGGTGCAAGCAAATTATCTCAGACTACATCCTGTCAAAAAAAAAGTTGTTGGAGGACTTCTCTGTCTTCTGTATTCAAATATGAACAATGAGCAGAACAAAATGCTCTGAGACTGCAGTGAAACAGAGCATGTAGCTCTTCTGGGTGAGCTAAAAGAAGTGGGTAGCAAATGAAACTCTCATGAAACATTAAAGAGCATTGTGCAGCAGACTGAGCTTTGATTGATTATTTTTATTTTCATGACAAAGTTTCAAGCTGTGATCAAACAAGCACTGGTTTGTAAGGTTTCTTGACCAGGAGAACAAAAGCTATCTGCAGGGAACAAAGATGACTAACTACTGAAAGTCACCCACAGTGCCTCAACTACTCATTTTCATTTTGAATAATGGATGTTTGAAGCCAAGTTACTCCAGCTATTTAATTGTCAGGGGGACTGTGCAATATGATTGTGGTTGGACAGGTCCAGAAGCAATGGTTGCCCACTGAGGTTGTGTGAGGCAGCAAAGTGCCTGGCTCAAAGATGGGTAGGCAGGCTGCAGAAGCTTCTCCTGCACACCAGCAAGCATGTCCACCTGCTTGTCTCCTGCTGCAGGCCTCACAGTGCTCTTTGCCACTTGTACCCAAGATCCAGGTGGGGTGTTTTGACAAGCTACCTGTGTGCTCAGCTTTGCTGCCACATGGACACAGAAGCTTTTGTGAGGGTCAGAAAGCTTCTTGCAGGGTGACCTTGGAGAAGTGTGTCAGTAAGGGCAAGGAGGAACCATGGCCATGGATTCAGTGCACCATGAGAGGACAGACCTCTGTGCATCAGCTGGTCTTCACAAATGGACAGATCTTGGCATGTGAGACAACATAGATACCTGTATGGCCTGGTAGTCATGCACAGGTTCTCAGGCTGCTAGTACAAAGTGTGTCCTAGTGGAAGAGGTGATGTTAAATGTGATCACAGTGTGAAATAACATATGTAGCATGGAGAAAGTGGTTAAGATGTGATTTTCTGGCTGGTGTTCTTTCTGCCCTCTTCTTACAGTCCTTCCAGTCAGAGCAATTGTGCCTTTCACTCATCCAAGCCAGGCATTTCTTCCAGTGTTTCATTCCTCAGCCTGTTCCTGGCAGCAACATGAGCACTGCTCATAACTTTCAGTAAAAATAGATCTGGCTAGGGAAGAGCATTTCAGTACCTGTTGACACCAAGAATAAAATCAGGTAAGGCTTCAATTTGTTGGACAAGGGAATGTTGATTAGAGAACACTGATAGAGGATAGCAATTTATAAAATGATATTATTTTTTATGTAATTTTATGTTCATACATTATGGAGTAGTAACAACGTAGCAGATAAAAAACATAGTGTTCAAATATATACAAGATAATGTGTACAGTACAACTGTACTGTGTGCAGGTCTGGAGCCCCCAGCACAGGNGTAATGTTCACTATCCCATTGTAAGATAGATTACATAATTTATAGTAATATAAAATAATATGCATGTTTAATAAATGTGTAATTAAGTTAAATTAAAGTCATTACTTCAATTAGTGTTATTCAGGGTTAATGAAAGGAATGATTTTGAGCAAGAGTAGGAGATCCAAGAGGTTATTGCCTGGCTGCTTAGCACAGTTTAGAATGCCAGGACGTGCAGAAGAGAACCACAGCTGTGCTACTGCAGACCTGTGCCATCCCCCTCAAGAATGAAGTCTGTGCATTTACTCCAACTATCATATCACAGAACCACAGAATTAACCAGGTTGAAGAAGACCTCTAAGATCATGAAGTCCAACCTATCACCTAACCCTTCTAATTAACTAAACCATGGCACTAAGTGCCTCATCCAATCTCCTTCTAAACACCTCCAGGGATGGTGACTCCACCACCTCCCTGGGCAGCCCATTCCAATGCCAATGCCCATCTCCCCTGAAACATTCCTCAAAGAGACACAAAGTTCCTTAAACACAGACTTGTAAGAGTCATCATCTCTGTGCTAGTTTTTGTGCATCTTTCTCACTTCTCCCTCTCTCTGATTTTTTGTGGGGTCAGGGAGCACACAAGAGCACAAGAGACTGAGGGAGTTGGGGCTGTTTAGTCTGGAGAGGAGAAGGCTTCCAGGTGACCTTATTGTGGCCTTTCAGTATCTTAAGGGGGCTACAAGAAAGCTGGGAAGGGACTTTTTAGGATGTCAGGTAGTGATAGGGCTGGGGGGAATGGAGCAAAGCTAGAAATGGGGAGATACAGATTGGATGCTAGGAAGAAATTCTTCACCATGAGGGTGGTGAGACCCTGGAATGGGTTGCCCAAGAAGGTGGTCAAAGCCCCATCCCTGGAGGTGTTTAAGGCCAGGCTGGATGAGGCTGTAGACAGCCTGATCTAGTGTGAGGTGTCCCTGCCCGTGGCAGGGGGTTTGGAACTAGATGATCTTTGTGGTCCCTTCCAACCCTGACTGATTCTATGATTCTATGATTCTGTGATTGATTCTATGATTCTGTGATCCTATGAGTCTGTGATCCTATGAGTCTGTGATCCTATGATTCTGTGATTCTACGATTCAATGATTCTATGATTCCATGATTCTGTGATTCTATAATTCTGTGATTCTCTGATTCTGTGATTCTATAAGATTTTTTTGTCTTAAAAAGCAGGTCAGACTTGTAAAAACCTTGCAAGCTAGCATAACAAATCCAGACAGCTCCTTTCTTTTCTAATGTCTTTGTAGGTGCTGATGAATTTTGTGTCTCTCTGTTCTGTGCAGCTGCACACCTGTGTCATGCAGACCACCTTCAGTTGTTTTCATGGCAAGATTAACATGGGAATAAGTAAATGAAGCATCACAACTTCACAATAACAACAACAACATCACAAAATCTGCAACTGCAAGTTTTGCCATCAGGAGAGAATTCAGGATCAGAGCACAATTTGACACTAACTAAGGTACTCAGACAGAATATTGGTAAATATGAATAGGTGAAAAAATGAGATGCTAGAGATGTTAAAGAGGCTTCTTAAAGATGTCAGCATAAGGTATCACATTTGTTATATCTTTACTTCTTTTTTTTTGTTAACCTGATATATGACTTCCAAAGTAAGTGCTGCTTCCAGCAGCTTATAAACTTGCAATGGGATGTGGCAGTAAAGTGAGAGCTCTTAATACAGGCTGTGTCAACAGCAGTAGAAGAAAAGGCTGAGTTACACTCCTTCACTCCTCTTCTTTGGTGGGTTTCTAAACTACAATGTATAGGACTGCTTGGAGTCTGTTCCACCTGAGTTAAAAAGAAAACCAACCCAAGAACTTCCAACAATATCTGAAAGCTTGACACTTGTTGGGAAGAGCCACATCCTTTTAGGAGTTAATCTGCTGATTAATTATCTTACCTGTTCTGATTATGCAAGTTATCTATACATTATAATTATGTTCAAAATACACAACCTATTCTACCAAATGCCTTTACATTTAACTTGCAGCCATTTTAGGGTTTTGTATGGAAATTATTGATCATGAAACACTTCCATCGATACCACTGGTGATGGGCATCTATCCACCATGGGCCTCAGCTGTCTTTTGTGAGCTGCTTCTCAGAACAGACTCCTCTAAATAGTGCATGTGGCACAGTGGTTTTATTCCTCACATACTTAGGAACTTGCACTATGCTGTGTGAAAACATGGTTTATTTGCTTGCACAGTTTGCTAGCTCTATGTAGCTTTTCCTTGGCTTTATATACTAACTCCCTATTTTCGTGGCAGCATTTTCAGTATTATTTTCTTCCTGACCAACACACAAAAACCCAAACCAAACCAAACCAAAACCAAAACAAAATAAAACCAAACCACCCCCTGCCAACAAACAAACAAACAAAACAAAACTAAACAAACAACAAAAAAACAAAAACAAAGAAAAAAACAACACCTAATGTGATGGTTTGGGAGTTACCCACCCCACACACTATGAAAAATGACCCAGACTAGACTCAGCCAGATGGAAGTTAAGGACTGAAGCTCTATTTACAGCTTAGCACAATGTACAAGCAGAGATAGACACAACAGACAGGAATAGTTACAGATATATACAAGTTAAAGGTAATACAGAAACACAATCCCCCTCCCAGAAATCAGAGGGGCTCCCAACCACCCTTCAGCCTTCTTTCCACTCCTCTACCTTATCCCAGGGTCTGGCTTATGTGCAAGGTGAGTTTGGAGGATGGGCAAGGGAGGTTAGAAGGAGAGTGGTTAGTTGGGTTACACAGCAGAAAGCAGAAGACACAGCAGCTCCCAGAGAGAGAAACTCTCTACTATGATTCTATGATTATCTATGTTTGTGTCCTTGTTTTTATACATCTCAGCAAGCCTATGAGTGAAGCAGACATCACCATTGTTTGCTTTTCACAACCTATCATCTAATGGTTTCCATTAAAATATTCCAATTAGCCTCAAACCAGCACACCTAAACAATATAGAGTGAAAACAGGTTTCTGTGGAAGCTTACCAAAACCACTCTCCACCTAGAGCATTTTTTGCTAGTATCAATTAGCCAGGAAACACAGGGCAGTAAGTAGTGTGTTGAAGTTCATACAGGTTAATGGTTACTGCTCACAGCAAGAGTTCAGCTTACTTGAGGAGAATTTTCCTAATTACAGGCAGATTTATAGCATCCCAATTCCACAGATAAATTTCTAAAGGCTTGAGGGAGATGATGGACTATTCATATTTGCTCAAAGTATTCTCACATTTCCTGCTGCTGAGATGGATAATGCCAAAGCAGACTTCTGCACTGCCTGAAAAATCTGAGGGTTCTGCCAAAACACTTGATGAGTATGACATAAAAATCAGAGAGTACTTCAGAATGAGGCAGGCTTTCATCCACACACCAGAATTTGTTTGAATCTGCTTCAAATTTTCCTCTGGTGCCAGGTCATGCAGGCAAAATTGAGACCCCCACTTACTTTCTAGGGATGTTATAGGTGAGATGGGGACCTCAGGGATGTCTTCAAGGCCAGGCTGGATGAGGCTTTGAGTGACCTGTACTAGTGGGAGGTGTCCCTGCCTATGGCAGGGGGTTGGAATTAGATGATCCTTGAGGTCCCTTCCAACCTTCCCATTCTATGATTCTATGATCTTTAGCTCAAAACTGTCACTGGGAAATAAAAGAGAGTCTTTTTTGGGAAAAAAAAAAACCCAAAACACCTCTGAGTTAGAGGTTAGGGTTTGATACTTTCATTTGCCACTAGTTTTGCACCTCAGGGAAGTTATTTGGGCAGGATTTATAATCATATTGAGAGTTCTCAGTGAGGGTAATTCAGGTATGTATCTTGATAAAGCTGCTCCTGAATCTTGCCATATTTAGAGTTCTCAGTGAGGGCAATTCAGGTATGTATCTTGATAAAGCTGCTCCTGAATCTTGCCATAATTAGAGTTCTCAGTGAGGGTAATTCAGGTATGTATCTCAATACAGCTGCTCCTGAATCTTGCCATATTTAGAGTTCTCAGTGAGGGCAATTCAGGTATGTATCTTGATAAAGCTGCTCCTGAATCTTGCCATATTTAGAGTTCTCAGTGAGGGCAATTCAGGTATGTCTCTCAATAAAGCTGCTCCTGAATCTTGCCATGCCACTGTCCCCTGCTGTCAGCAAAAAGAGATTTTTATGATCTCTTTTTGTTCATTCTGTCTGCTGATGGTCAGAATTGGTAGGTGAGGTCCCTCCCCCATCCTAGTATCATATTCTGTACAGCACTGCATGCTGAGAAGGCTGCAGGTCTGGAATGGGCCAGCCAGGAGGGTGAGCACATCCTTTGGTACCTCAGTGTGGGCAACGAGCTGCAGCCAGAAAGACAAAATTCCAGGAAGAATCATAGAATTGTTTTATTTAGTCATAGAATCATAGAATGGTAAGGTCGGAAGGGACCTCAAGGATCATCCAGTTCCAACCCCCTGCCATAGGCAGGGACACCTCCCACTAGCACAGGTCACTCAAGGCCTCCTCCAACCTGGCCTTGAACACCTCCAGGGAGGGAGCAGCCACAACCTCCCTGGGCAACCTGTGCCAGTGTCTCACCACCCTCACTGCAAATAACTTCCTCCTAACATCCAGTCTAAATCTTCCCTCTGCCAGTTTAAACCCATTGCCCCTTGTCCTGTCATTGCAAGACCTTGTAAATAGTCCCTCCCCAGCCTTCCTGTAGGCCCCCTTCAGATACTGGAAGGCTACTCTAAGGTCTCCTGGAAGCCTTCTCTTCTCCAGGCTGCGGAGCCCTGATGTGGGTTAGGGAGTTCCCCGCCCCCCCACACTTTGTAAAATGACCCAGACTAGAACTCAGNACAGTTGCTGTCTGGGCTGCACTCACACTGCAGCCTCATCTTGAGCTTTTCATCACCCCAGACCCCCAGGGCCTTTCCCTCAGGGCTGCTCTCAGCCACTCCCCACCCAGCCTGGAGTTGTGCTTGGGATTGTGCCTACCCAGGTGCAGGACCTTACACTTGGCCTTGTTGAATGTCATGAGGTTGGCCTGGGCCCACCTCTGCAGCCTGTCCAGGTCCCTCTGGATGGATCCCTGCCCTCTAGCAAGTTGACTGTGCCACACAGCTTGGTGTCATCTGCAAACTTGCTGAAGGTTCAGGACCAGCTTATCCCAGCTGTCAGACCTCACTCAGCAGCCCTCAGCAGTTGGAATCTTCAGTAACCTGTCAGCACAGGTAGATTTATAGCTGCATAAGAGAGCTGAAGTGGTGTAAGGGCACCCCTGGTTTACAAATAAATACAACCCACAAAGCACCACCAAGGTGTGATTTTCAATATGTTCCTGTGAAGAAAGTGCTTCTCCCTTTGCCAGCTCCCTGGGGCTTCTCTTGAACAAAGACTGTCCATCACAACAATTTGTGGACTACTTCTAATGAACTGGATGTGATATTTCAACCCATCAAACTGTAAACAGGTAAAGGTCACTTACTCATCTCCCTACTAACAGTAGCAATATAGCCCCTAGTATTCCTGCATGTGACATTTGTTTCCTGATGACCTATGTAGATATGAACCAGCTTTTAACTTGTTTGTTTGCTATTCTCATCCTAGGTCTTCTAATCATATTTACCACTAGGATGGAGCTGCAGCAAAAAAAAAATATTGCTGTATAAACAATGGAGCCTTTCAGTATTTGCTTTCAACTCTGCTTCAATTCTCTCAGACCAATGCTGTTTTAGTACTGCATTAATTGCATTTAAACAGCCTTTCACAATTTAACACTTGCTCAGAGTTAGGTAAACAGAATTCTATTTCACCTGTTTGCATAAAGAGAAACATTCATGGCAAGGGCATGTTCTCTCTGTTGATTTGACTGAAGAAGATAGCATGACAAAAATACTGAACATTTTAATACTTACAGTGGATAGAAGCCAGATAGTGAAATAATATTTACCTTTATCTTTCAGTACTCCTTTTTTTGTAGTTGTTTGTTTACCTTTTTTGTTTTGGTTGGTTGGGTTTTGGGGTTTTTTTGGGTTTTGTTTTGTTTTGATTTGGTTTGGTTTTTTTGAGGGGTGGTGTTTTCATTTGGTTTGGTTTGGTTTGGGGATTGGTGTTTTTTTGGGGGGATGAGGAAAAGGTCATTAATGATTTGCTGCAGGGCTATTGCTGAAGTTCATTCAAATCCCAACTGGTTACAGTGACTACTGTTCTTGTATGAATTTTATTTGCTGCAGGGAGGAAACCAACATGGACAAAGCAAACCAAAGCCTACTGTCTGGACACAACACTCTAACAAACACCACTTTCAAGTGCAGTTGTCACTGCCATTGTGCATTGAGTCTCCTATTACAGGGAAACTGTGGCTGTGATGCTTGCTGGTGTTAATCTTGGAGGTTAGCTTATTTACATATAAAACCTCACCTCTGGTCCCATGCTGCTGGCAATTGCTCACTTTTTAACAATAGCTCTGAGTTCACTACATCAGGTCTGTTTAATTACACATAAATTTGTGAGACTCCTGGCCTGGAGCTCACAGCAGAGGTATTGCTAGTCAGCACCTTTTTTCCTCATTAAATACTAGTTCAACTTGGTTTCCAGGCTTAACAAAGACTTACCAAAAACAGGTTTGTCAAAGATCAGAGAAACTGGATTTTATTCTTACTGTCCTCAAAGGCAGTAACTCAAAAGAATGGGAAAGCAGTTGATACCACAGCCATAGGAAATGGAAAACTAGAAAGAAAGGTGAAAAAACAAAAGATAAATCCATTGTTCCCAGGATTTGTTTTGGAGATTTGTTTTCAGCTTTCATGCAGGACTCATGAGATAAGCTGTTACATAAAGCATAAGAACAAAAATTACTCTTCAACATATGAGAAGATCTGGTGGACCTCCATCAGGGAAGCTGCCACTCTAGGCTGTTGATCTTTCAGGAGCAGCTTGTGAGTAGAAATGCTTTAAGTGTTTCATGCATGGTGGTTTTGGTTGGCATTTCTGCTGGCTGTCACTGAAACTTCATGGAGCACAGATCTGGAGTAGGAATAGCAGACCAGTTTACTAGCAATCCAGTGTTCCTCCTGTTAGTGATCACTAACTGGCCCCTGCAAACCTGACAATGTTTTCTTTAATGAGGAGACCAAGATATTGCTGAACTCAGTTTGTATTGACTTCATGAGTAACCCTTCAGATGCTTTTCATCTGACCTCATTAATGTTTATAAATATGTAAGGGGTGAGTGCCAGGAGGCTGGAGCCAGGCTCTGCTCAGTGATGCCCAGTGACAGGACAAGGGGCAATGGGTGGAAGTTGAGGCATAGGAGGTTCCATGGGAACCTGAGAAAGATTTTTATTTACTGTGAGGGTGTCAGAACACTGGAACCAGCTGCCCAGGAAATTTCATGAGGTTGGCCTGGGCCCACCTCTGCAGCCTGTCCAGGTCCCTCTGGATGGATCCCTGCCCTCTAGCAAGTTGACTGTGCCACATAGCTTGGTGTCATCTGCAGACTTGTTGAGGGTGCACTGATTCCTCTGTCCATGGCACTGACAAAGATGTTCTTCTTTAAGTATCATCAATAGGCCTCCTGAAAAGCTTTGTTAAGGAAGCTGATTTTGAAAGATCTAACAGCAAGAAAAAAATATCCCATGTAAAGGTCTGTGCAGGGATCATTTCCCCCATTATGTCGATGCCATTCTCCTGATGCTGTTGCTAAAATATCTCTGAGTTGCATTTCAGTTATTTTGAGTACAGCACTACTGAACCAAAATTTCACAAGAGAAAGTGCTTTTGGGCACACAGATATAAAAGCAATTTCTTCTGCAGCATGACTGGCTTCAAAACTGGGACCTGAAATCTCCCATTTATCTGAAATTTGATACTTATTTCACTTTCACTCAATGCCTACTGCTTAAATTCAAAATTGTGGGATTAGTGACTAGGTAAATGTGGTTGCTGAATCCTGGAAGTACATTGTGCTACTGACAATTACCTTCCATGATATTTTAAAATCCAAAGCTATTTTTGGATGAAGACTGTGGATAAATCCTCTGGAGGAGGATTAAAAAAAAAAAAATGCACAAGTAACAGCTTCTTTCTGCATTCTCAGCCACTAGGATTGGATGTGAGAATGCTGAAAATTACACTGATTTAATTTTTTTTTTTCTGAAATGATGTTATGAAACTGCCATCCCCACTGAGATTTCAGTTCAGTTCAGGAACTGCTGTAGTATGCTCAATTTAAAACCACCTAAAATATGACAGACTCAGTATCATTATAACAGTTTTCACAGAGCCCTTGATGACACTTTTACAATCATAGAATCATAGAATGGTAAGGTTGGAAGGGACCTCAAAGATCATCCAATTCCAACTCCCTGCCACAGGCAGGGACACCTCCCACTAGAACAGGTTACTCAAGGCCTCGACCAACCTGGCCTTGAACACCTTGATTTGATCCTCACCTCCCGGGGAGGGAGCAGCCACAACCTCCCTGGGCAGCCTGTGCCAGTGTCTCACCACCCTCACTGCAAAAAACTGCCTCCTAACATCCAGTCTAAATCTCCCCTCTGCCAGTTTAAACCCATTGCCCTTTGTCCTGTCACTACAAGACCTTGTCAATAGTCTCTCCCCAACCTTCCTGTAGCCCCCTTCAGATATTAGAAGGCCACTACAAGGTCTCCTGGAAGCCTTCTCTTCTCCAGGCTGCAGAGCCCCAACTCTCTCAGCCTGTCCTCACAGCAGAGCTGCTGCAGTCCTCTGAGCATCTTCGTGACCTTCCTCTGGACTTGCTTCAAAGGTTCGATGTCCTTCCTGTGCTGGGGGCACAATACAATTTCTTTGAAGTCTTCACCACTGGTATAAAACCACACCTCCAAACTGATAGAGCCTCTGATAGGTAGAACCACAACCTGTCTCCCACAGGCAGAAAAGGCAAGGCAAGAAGTATGAGAAAAAGTGTCAAACCAGGATCCAGAGAGCCAACTGAAAACAAAAGGTTTACTACTTCCCAGTACACTTCTCACGATGCTTTCATTTGCAGCACGGAGCAATCTGAGACCATGCCATCTGGTGTGGGATGGGCTTTTTTGGGGGAAACTAAAGGAGTACACTCTCACTGGTAGTGGGTGTTTTGCCTGTGGGACTAACCTGGAGCTGGTCCAAAACTCATGAGTTCATCACCAGCTGTTTTGCTTCACAGAACTGCTGCTGTTGCCCTGTTCTTCCTGCCAACACAGATACTGCCAAAATGCCATCTGTACTGTGGTGCTTACTTCCTCTGAAAGTATTTTGTTCCCTTCTGGTTAACCTGGTGCTGAGACTGTCCCAGTTAATTTTTCTGAGTAACAATCACAACTTTTTACACAAGTACCTATTGCAGCCAGACTACTTTTTGCTTGAACAACTGCTTGGCTTGGTTATTTGAGAGGTTACAGTTCCAAGAGCCTCACTCTTGGCAGTTCCCAAAAAGCATCTAAGTTACTGTTAAAAGTTTGCTGACAAGTTTTCCAAGCCTTAGCTTACATTCTTCTACATTTTTGTTTCTACTTAGAATCATAGTCATAAAATCAATCAGGGCTGGAAGGGACCACAAGGATCATCTAGTTCCAAGCTCCCTACCATGGGCAGGGACACCTCACACTAGATCAGGCTGTCTACAGCCTCATCCAGCCTGGCCTTAAACACCTCCAGGGATGGGGCTTTGACCACCTCCCTGGGCAACCCCTTCCAGGGTTTCACCACCCTCATGGTGAAGAACTTCTTCTTAACACCCAGTCTCAATCTACCCATTTCTGCTCCTGCCTCCCGTTGGCGCTGATGAGGTTCAACCCTTTGCTAAAACCCCCAGGTTAGCACATTCCCCTCTTTGTGCCATCCCAGTCAGAAAATCCTGTTGCATGGCAACACAATGCAAAGCATTCATTTAATTAGACAGAACAGTCTACCTAAGGGCCATTTCAGTCACACACAGGTTCATCTTTGTGGAGAAGCAAGAAAGGGAAAACATTCACAGGTCCTGGAACCCTTCTTTATTTGGAAGAATGGTTTTTAAATGAAATCAGGCAGTATCTTGTTTTATCATTCATTTATTTAGCAAAGAAAGGAATGAATTCAAATACCCCACACAATGAACACATATCTGTTCCCTGATATCAAGATGTAAAAGTTGCTTGTGAAACAATTTTAAATGAATTTACTATTGAAGTCATCTTGTACTGTGCACGGATTTGTGCAGAAGCAATATACTTTGGGCTCAATTCTGTAAACACCTTAAAATAAGTAATTTGTTACATCCATACCACTGAACTTGGTGTGGTTACTTATGGGATGAATAAAATCATACTCTAGGGCCCACCTTTTGCCAGTCTAAGTTTGGACATTGAAATGACAGTGAAAATGAGAAGTGTATCCTTCTAGGCTCACTATACTGTTGGTGGAGAAACACAAGCCCTTGCCTGGACATGAAGCTGTCCATGTAGGGATCTTCTCCCAGATGGGACATAAAGGGTGCTGGTGGCAGCTACAACAAGAAATTGGTCAGATGCTTCAAACAGAGCAAAATAAGCTTGGACCAAACTGTTTACAGAACTGATCTCAGACAGCAAAGCCATTAAGCATAAAATTCACCTTAGGAATGTGCTTATGTTGTGCTGATTTTAACATGGTCCCATATTTGAAGGTGTTCATATATTCATTCTATAATTATGAGGGGGAAATACTGAAGTATTTACTCCTATTAACATTTTTGTTGCTTCTGGGACACCTCTTACTTTCTTATCTGGCTTGAAGAGCCACATGGTCCAATGCTCTGAGAACTTTTGTACTTATCAGATAAGTGCTTTGGTAGCTCCTGATTTGTACATTGACATGCTGCTTTCCCAGAGGTTACCATGGAGCTCTGGTACAGCTAACTAAATGCACTGTCTTATACCTCTCTGAGACTTGAATCAGTACTGTTCAACAGCCTGGAAGCCAGAGCCATTTAAGCCCCATTCTTTCTTTCACTCACAAAAATCCTAATCCTAGCTAAAAGTCTCTTGACTTTAGCCAAACCACACTGCTCTAACAGCAGGTGACTGCAGAAAAGCTTCCACATGGAGTAACTTTAAATGACCATACAGGTCATCAGAGCCAAATCAAAATCTGAGATAAATCTGCAAGCACAGGAGTCCATTTTCTAAATAACTGAGGAACAGGACACAGAAAATAAGCCCAAAATGTGTACTCAAGCACAATCCCACTTTGACTTACCCCATAAAAGTATATTCTGTGCAGGATCTGACTGGCAATTTTGCTTCCTCCTCACTCCACCACGTAGCAGAGGCACCCAAAAATAGCTTTTCTCAGGAATTTTGATCTGTCTGCTAAAATGCTTGCATTCAAAACTGAGAAACACTTTCAAATTTATGCAATCAGTGCAAAAGGGGTTTAGCAATAATAGCTACTGGCCTCAGAAGTAATAACAATTGTTTCTATAGAAAAGATCACTTTATCCAAATGAAAGGATAAGGAGTATTTAATCAGGGCACTTAATGGGCAAGGGAGTTTATTTCCCCTTTCCAAGGACAGAACAATGCTCCAAGAACCAGACTTTTCCTTGTGCAAATTTGAGAGCTCTATCAATTAAAAAAAGGATTTGTAGGCAAATGCCCACTTTGTTACATTTTTGGTGAAGAGCAAAATAAGAGCTTTCATGGACAAATCTGCTTTTCACCAGTGTCTGTAAGCTATTTTAGAAGAAATGCTAAGCAAAGTGAGTCAAAAATTAATAGAGACTGCACTTTGCTTTGCTCCATGTATTAGGAATGTATTAAACTACCCAAGCAGCTGTGTAGGACTCAGAAGGTGAAAATACTGATATAGGTGATGCATCTGGGGTCCTCTAAAACACAAATATCCACTTGGACTTCAAAATCTGTTGGCTTAGAACCTAGTTTGACAAGGAGATGTTTTTTCTCATTTTTTTCATCATCATCACTCTGTCACCATTTTTTTTCTCACTGAAGTGTTTTGCAGTTTCCATGTTTATCCCACTTGTTTAATTTGAATATGTCTCTGTCTCTGATTTAGAATAAAATAAAATAAAATAAAATACAATAAAATAAAATAGAATAAAATAAAATAGAATAGAATAAAATAAAATAAAATAAAATAAAATAAAATAAAATAAAATAAAAAAACCCACCAAACTAAATTGCAAAAAGAAAATGTTGAAGAGAAACTTTTCTGATAAGTTGGCATGGTCCTTAAATGGCATCACGTGGGAGCTTCTCAAAGATCAGGAATATCTGAAATTCTCCTTTTGGAGATGAAAGTATGAGCAGGATGAAAGTATGCAAAATGCACTTCTCCCTATGATCACATACACAGCCTAGGGTATCATGACTGCATATATGGTGATACACAACCTGGGGTATCATGACTGCATATA